>VUQH01035801.1:7873-23013 GCA_015106775.1 Etroplus canarensis | reverse complement strand
GGTTAGGGGTCGCCACAGCACATCATCTAACTCCATCTCACCCTATCCCTGCATCCTCTTCTGTCACTCCAACCCTCTGCATGTCCTCCTTCACTTCATCCATCAACCTTCTCTGTGCTCTTCTTCTTTTCCTCCACCTTAGCAGCACCCAAGCAATTTTCACCTCTTGGATTAATGAAGTATTCTGATTCTGATTCATCTTCATCATCCTTTGTCCAGTATAGCCACTACTCCTCTTCTGCACATGTCCAGACTATTTCAACCTTATCTCTCTGACTTTATCTCCAAAAAACACACAACACTATTTTTTTAAAAGCTGCTGTTAACAAGTGCAATAAGCAATGCGCTTCTTGTTGTGCTCTGTCTCCATGTCAAAACACCAGGCTCTGACACATTCTCCACCCAACAGCTTCTGCTGTGCAGGGGGAGGTCTCCTCTATCCATCAGCTACCCTTTAACAGCCATCAGCCTCAGATGGAGCCCCTCTACCCAGAGACACGTTCAGAATTCCCCCTTCACTCCTTCATGCATTCTGCCACCTATATGCTCCCCTGTGGGGCCTCTGGTCCTCCTTTGGGTTCACTTTCTGGCTAGAGCATGGTCTCAGAGAGGAAGCTGTCTTCAGGGCCACTAATGATGCAGTTCGCCACACTCCCTCCGGCCATCTCAGGAACTGTGGAAGACCCAGAAAAGAGGGATCCCAGACCCAGGGAGCGGCTCTACAGCTGCTGCCCCACAGGTTTCACATCAGGGTCCAATCAGATCCATCAGCATCATATCTTTTGGCCCTCCTCTACTAACCTGCTAAGCCCCAGCCAGTGTCGGCTATAGTGATGCAGGACTTCCCAGTACCCGGAAAACACTTTGATGTGGAAACCACTGGAATTCCCCTTTAACAGAAGCACTCAATCATGAAGCACACCCGTGTAGCTTGACTTAGTATGAAAGTTCCCTGCCTTTGTATTGTATGTAAGCTCCACTCAGAAAAATCGTACATATCTGTGCTCTAAGAAAACTGTTTTGTGGTGGCGGTTCTGTGTTGATGCAGTGCGTCCTGTGGTGAGATCTCGCAGCGAGCCAATGGCTTGTTAAAACAAAAATACAAAGCAACAAACAAACACATTTTAAGCCACAACACATATAAAGTTTTAACCATCTGCAAGACAGCAAAATCCTCTCAGACCACTCAATGCTGCTTAAGTGTGTTTGTTGACCGTGTTATGACGCAAGTGGTATGTGAACCGGTTCCAGTGTGGCCCACTGCAATACACTGGTACAGACAATGAACATATGAAACGAGCTGTAAAATGTATTCTGGTACTGCAGGCCATTCATTTGTTAAGATCTGCTCAAAAGTATGACACTGCTTTGCTTCCTAAGCCAGTGTATTAAAAAGAAGTCTTCATATTTTCTTAGACTTTTATGCAACACCAACTATACTTAAAGGTTTCCCCAAGCCTTTAGTTAAATGTTAGGATTGTATATGAGTGGTTTTTTTTTCTTACTTTAATATGTTCCATTTTAAAATGATGTGTTCATTTTTTAAGTTGTTTTTTTGTTTTTCCCAAGTAACTGGGCTACAATGTAAATTATTCATTTCTGAATACATCTTCTTGTTCTTTCGGCTGCTCCCGTTTAGGGGTCGCCACAGCGGATCCTCTGCCTCCATCTCACCCTATCCCTTGCATCCTCTTCCCTCACACCAACCCTCTGCATGTCCTCCTTCACTACATCATCAACCTTCTCTGTGGTCTTCCTCTTCTCCTCCTGCCTGGCAAGCTCCATCCTCAAAATCCTTTGTCCAGTATGTCCACTATCCCTCCGCTGAACATGTCCAAACCATCTCAGCCTTGCTTCTCTGACTTCATCTTCAAACTTCTCAACCTGAGCTGTCCCTCTGATGGACTTATTTCTAATCCAGTCCATCTTGGTCACTCACGGGGAAAATCTCAACATCTTCACTTGTGCCACCGTTTGTCATTGCCTCCATCTCCAAACCATACTTCATAGCAGGTCTCACTATCCTCTCTTACCGCTTCTACTGACTTTCATTTCTCTTCTCTCCAGTGCTTACCTCCACCTCTCCAGGCTCTCTTCCACTTCCTCCCTACTCTCACTGCAGATCACAGTGTCATCTGCCAACATCATAGTTTTTAATAGTTTACAAATAAGATAAAAAATACTTTTCTCCCTCAGGATTAACAAAGAATTATCTGATTATCTGTCCCAAAAGTTCAGAAGTCACTGTGTTACAGCAGCAATGCAATATCCAAAAGCATGAAGACTGCAACAAATCAAAATCCAAAATGATACAACAAGGGGCTCAAATCTAAAATAAATGCAGAAACAGTCAAGATGCTTGAGACCCTTCACATTTGTCCTTGTGGCAGTAAAGCTTAAACAGATTTAGAGAAAGTGTTCAACTGCATGTACAGTAAGTGGTGCAGAGGGCAGAGTTCAGGATCCATTAATTACCCATAAGTGTTCACCAAAGCCACGGTCATTTTGATGACTTCTGTGTCAGCTGATGAAACAATCCACACAGTTTCTTCCTTCAAACTGGATTCACAGCTAGCTGTTCAACATTCAGGCAACAGAAACATTACCTCACAGCAACATGCCCGGTATTACGCCACCTTTAGTCACAGCTAGTGCAGTCCCTCCACATTCCTTCTTACTGCCCAGGTTAACATCCTTGTCTATTTGAAAAGTCCTAAAGTCAGGCACAGTCACACTGTGGTCCAATATGTGTGAGTGTAGCAGCGTGTCACTACAACGCTCCATGAAGCACATCAAACTACACTCACTGTGGTTGCGCTGGTCTTTATCAGCTCACCAAGCTTGTGTTATTGTCACATCCACCATAATGCTCACTGTAACATCCTCAGCAGTGAAACTCCGTTGTTTCCAGGAGTACAGTCCTCGCTCTAGGCAGTAAGAACTGTCAGCAAGATCAGCTGGTGAAAATTCTTCTTACCAAGAATGTAATGCAAAGGAAAACACTGGTAGACTCATAAAACTTTGCAAAACTTGCAGCCACACTACTAATACATGCCTTTACTTACTTTATAAAAACATAGATATTGTATATTTAAACAAATGTAATTCAAATGGGGGAACATCACATCTGTTGGGAATCATTTTCAGTATTGGAGTGGTGCTTTAGCAAGTATTTGGGGCTGTAGGACAGCATGTGGAAATGAGTCAGTGAAAACTTCAGTATATGTTTTCAATGGTAAGGAGCTTGTGTCATATTTATAATGATCTAATGTTTCAGGTAGTAATCTGTAGATAAATCTTCCCTTCATTGTTTTCTCACCAAAAGTTTATATATTTTTAGTTTACTTCCTGTTTTATTTTGAAGGTTAGTGGTTTACACATAAGCCATCCCTGGTTATATTCCATGTGGGGACACAAGCCCCTCTCACCATAGAGGGTTGCATCAGGAAGGGCATCCTGCGTAAAACCCTTTGCAATATTACCAGTGGGAATTAATCCGCTGTGGTGACCCCTTGGGGAAAATACAAGAGAGCAGCTGAAGGTACATTTTCTCATTTGGCTTTCAGTTTTTACACTTCCCTCTTTGTACCACCCTCATTAGTGTCTGATTTAGTTGGCAATGCCGTCTTGTTTCTGAATCTATTCCCACTCTTGATTTATTTCCTAACTTTAGTTTCTTTTTGCTGTCTGGACTTTTTTCATTTTTTCCCTCCCTGGATTTTCAACTTCATATCAGCAGTGAATTTCGTTCACTAAAGCCTCCATCCCACATGCACGAAAGTTCACCATGAATCCCAAACATGTAGCACTTTGTGACTGAATTCAGTGAGATTCATAATAATTTGAAAGTATTCATAAACTCTTCAGAAGCCTGTGACAATTTTGAAACTTCTAAAACTTTCACCGAGGGTTGCAGTTTTATAAGCCTTTACAACACGTCACAGTAGTGTAGACTGTTGCAGTTGCTTTGTAAATGTCGTAAATCGGGCGCTCCACATCGGGTTTATTCAGTAAATTTCCTCCCTCAACGAAGGGTTACGAATGTTTGTGAAGCAGTTGCGAGGTGGGTACGACAACTCACCTCATGAAAGTCATAAACAGCTCATAACGTGTCATGTACATTTGCAGAATTTTCCTTCTGTTTCATAAGTGGCTCATCATCCGTTTCATTAAAAGTGCACTTCACAGGCGACTCTGCAATGAATCACTCTGAATTTCCATAGTTTACATAAGCTGGTACTCAGACTAAATGAGAATTTTTTTTTTTTCGTTAAAGATTTATTTTTGGACTTTTCTTTGGTGGGAACAGTTCACACACAAGAAAGGGGAGACAAGTGAGAATTGACATGCAGCAAGTAGCTGAAGTGCAAGAGCGCCCCCATAAAGTGAGGTTTGAAAATACAGCTCTTAATTTTTGTATCTGCGGACTAAGATATCTTCACTTGGGTCCATACTGACAGTATATATACCTACCTATAAACCTCAAAGCGTGGCATGTTACCCAGCAGCGAGGGCTATATCAGGCTTTCCATTCATCCACTGATGGTATATCTCCAGACTTATCCTTTAAGGCACACGGCATATAACCACAAATCCCCAGTTAATTCCAGTCTGGTGTTTGTGTGCCTGAATGTTTAGCAAGTACAAATGCCCTAAATTGTATTTTAAACAATCCAAAACAAAAGGAATAGGAAAAAAATGTTCAAAATGTTATCAGCAGGTCGTCAGATCTTCAAAAAATATATAATTTTGCAAGTCTGAGATCCTTGAATAGAGAATTTCGCAGCTCAGATGCAAAAAAAAAAAAGGTGAAAGATTCCAAAGGATGCCAGAACTGGATACAACCACATCCACCTTGCCAGAGAATCTTAACCAGCAACACCCTCAGGAGGAAATATAAATGGAGACGCAAACTAAATACCAATACCAAACCTCACTGGCAAACAGCGAAGGTCAGCAAGGATTAGTTTACATGTTAATGTGTTAAAGACTGGCAGCAGCAACAACATTTCCCATGAGCTGCAGACAGGAGATATCTCTCCTGCTGAGCCCAGACTGAAGGGATTACAAGACTCAAGCCTGAGGCAAAATGACCTTTTTAAGAAGTTGTTAGTTTGTTTTTTTTTTAAAAAGGACTTGATTTCAGCAGTCTGCCACAGCTGAAGAAAACAACCTGTCGACATTAGTTGAGGAGTGAAAGAAGGGTGAGAACTTGAAGTCACCCTGACAGAAAATCACGGCCCTCAAACTTAATATTAGATGGCAAACTAGAGTAGTAACTGAAGCTAACAATAGTAGGAACATCCCCACAGCACCCTTAGTTGTCGGCTCCAATTCAGGGTTGAGAAGTTTATCTTGCCGCGAGAAATGCACTGCTAAAAAAATTAAGAGAACACTTGATCATCACAGTCTAACGCCAAGTCAGGTAAGCTTCAGGGATGTGAATCTGTCTATTGTGATTGTGAATCCATTTTACCTGCTCTGGTGCAAATGTAAGTGATGGCAGGTGGACTGGATACGCAACGACAACACAACTCCAAGGAACGGATTGGTTTTGCAGGTGGTGGCTCTGTCCTGATCCTTCCTGACTGATTTGACTCCAGTTTTACTTTTGTTTGTGTCCTCATCACTGCTGGCAGCATGGTATGATACCTGCAGCCCGTTCAGGTTACGCAGGTAGTCCAGCTCCTCCAGGATGGTACATTCGCGAGTGACGTCACGATAATGTTGGCCGTGTCTCCCATCTCAAAATCTCAGAAGTGTGGAGGAGATACAGGAAGACGAGACCTTATAGAAGAGGAGCTGGACAGGGCTGTACCAGGGTGTCAGTCTAGCAACAGGACGAGCGCTTCTTTGTGTGAGGAGGGATGGAGGGACACTGCCAGAGCACTATAAAATGACATCCAGTGGGCTGCTTGCATATGTTTTTGACCAAACTATATTAATATGACTCGACCTGTGGTCGCAGCCAAGCAACATGCAGATTGACTGGCATTCACCAGAAAGCACCAGAACTGGCAGGTCCACCAGTGCCACCCTGTTCTCTTCACAGATGGGAGCAGGTTCACACTGAGCACGTGCGACAAGCCTGAAAGAGTCTGCAGACATGAGGAACATTATGCTGCCTGCGACATCATCCAGCATTACCGGTTTGGCAGTGGGTTAGCGATAGCAAATCCTTGGAAGGTCTCACAGACCTCCAGTTGCTATCCAACAGCACCCCGATTGCTTTAAGGTACAGGGATGCAATTCTCAGAGTCACTGTCACACCTTGCGCTGATCCAGGAAAATGCCCAGCCTCAGAGGTTGTTCCTGGAAGACAAAGCATTGATGCTGTTGACTGGACCTCATGTTCCCCAGACCTTTGAGACATCACGTATCGATGCATCCGATACTGCCAAATAGCACCACAGACTGCTCAGGAGCTCACTGACGTCCTGGTCCCAATCAAGGAGGAGATCTCCCAGGACACCATTATCAGGAGATTATAAAGTTTTTTAATTTGAATATTTCGTTCATCACGATCCGATGTCTGAATACAGTGATCTCTATGTGTAACATCTTAAATATTTATATCAATGAGCCAAGATATTTTGACCACTCATATTTTGTAACAAGGGTCAAATTTCAAGATTCGGGGTCTATTGGATGGCAACTGAAGGGTCAGCTCTCATAATCAATATGTCAGATGTGGGGTAGATGTAAAGGCCAAAGCGATTTTGACAGAGGCCACATTGTAGGGGTTAAGTGACTGGATCAGATCTCAAAAATGCCAAAGCTTGTGGGCTCAGCAATTGCAAGCAAGGACTTCTAAACAGTGGTCCATGGAGAGACATGCTATAACTGGGTCAAGGTATTTTCTGGAATAAATCTAATCTATTGTACCCCCAACCTTTCAGGACGTGAAAGATCTGTTGCTAGTCATGTAGATACACTGCATATCTGCAAGTCTTACTTTAAATATGGACAGACATGCTTCTGTTTTAACCACCATATATGTGAAATCACTGTCAAAGATGGACGTTTTCTCCACATGACCCTGCTGTACTTTATAGTGTTCATTGGTTCAAACTTTAATACCAAATTGAAATATCTCTACTGTTGGATAGATGGCTATAAAACTTCCTGCAGATAAAGGCACGTAAGAGGCAAATTTTGAGGAATTTAGTTAGCACATAGCTTCATCTAGCACCATTAGAAGGTCTCTGCCTTCAGTTTTGTCTCCAGTGACTGAAAAGCTACTCTGCTGGGTTGAGATCAGTGACTAACTTGGACATTGAAGAATATTCTTCAAGGCAATTTCTTTGCCTTGAGAAGCTCTTGGGCTGCTTTTCCAGTAACCTTTGGGCCATTATTTATTTGCACTGACAAGTACAATCTAATCAATTTTGCAGCGTTTGACTGAATCTGAGCAGAGTACAGCGGTGTACGCTTCAGAATCCATCCTGCTGCTTCTGTCAGCGGTCACATCATTAACAAACACTACTGACCCAGTTCCATTAGCAGCTATACATTACTATGCCATAACATCGTGTCCCCCATGTTTGACAGATGATATGGTATGTTTCAGAAAATAAGCTTTTCCATTCCTTCTCTATACTTTTCTCTTTCCATCATTCTGGTACAAGTCCATCTTGGATTAAATTTTCCAGGACTGGGCAGGCTCTTTCGGATGTTCTCTAGCAAAAATCTAAATGGTCTTACTGCTCTTGAGTTTAATCAGTGGTTTGGACCTTGTTGGAACCCTTTGTATTTACATTTATGAATCCGTCTCTTGCTCGTAGACTTTAACAATGATTACCAACTCCTTGAGGGAGTCTGAAGATGTTGTGAAGGAGTTAAGAAAAACCCTTCACAACATCTAGCCAAGTCATCTAGTTCTTGACTTGGCTAGATGTTACTTGGCTTGGCTAGTTGTGAAGTTTTTTCTTAACCTAGTAAAGAATTCTGAGATCAGCCACTTTGTCTTCTGTGGTCCTCCTGGCCTTTGGGCATGCATATCTTCTTTATAATAACATTTCATATGATTGATATGACTGCTCCTAAAATTTTACTATCTCTCTAATAGATTTAGTTTGATTTTTTTCTTTGTTTGTCTTTTTAGCCTAATAATGGCCTCATTTGCTTGCATTGACATCTCTTTGGACCTATTGACAGTTTAAGTGAACATCTACCAAATGCAAGTTCACCACTTGGAATGAATTCTACACCTTTTATCTGCTGGGTTTGTCATGGAACTGTGAGGGAACAGGCTTCACCTGGCCATGACACTTTACCTCTGAGCCTTGTAAAATCAAAACGGATGTATGAAAATTACTGTAATTCCTAAAAAGTGAATACAGTTCATTTTTTGAACTCCTTGAATTAAAGCTGCACTTTAATCACATTTTGACTGTCTGATTTAAAATCCCCCTGTGGTGATATACAGATGCAAAAAAGTACCATTGTCCTCAGATTTATGGACCTAACTGTTTATGGTCTAAATTCAGACTTCATTCAGACCTCTGCAGAACTGCAGCTGTGACACAGTGAGATTTCAAACACTCTTTTTGTGTTCGCGCTCCATGCAGAACAGAGGTTACCAGGTCCCACCAACATACAGTATATTTTAAGGGCGCATTTATGCATGTTGGCAGTGAGGAAACAACTGAATTAGCTCTCCACTGCATCTGTTTTCTTTTGAAGTGTCTCACCGCACTACGCACATAAACCCACAAGAGCAGCAGCCCTCATAATTACACAGCCAAGACGCCCACCACGGCCCAATAAATGACAAGATGACATAAATCTCTGGGTGTCTAGAACAAGAGAAAATAGACAACACACAGAATCTGGTCTGACATTGTCCTTTCATGTAAGCACACTAATCCGGCACTTCGCCCTGCCTGCGACTGTTAAAGACTGAGCAGGCAGTGACAGCTTGATATCTGAGCTAAGCTACACTTGGACAGATTATGCTTGGAGATCCGAAAGAGAAGTCAGTAAACGATAAAGGCAGCCAGCAGCAGAATACAAGAACACACAATGGAATCTGTGTCTGACCGCATCCTTTTATAGGGGAGGATCTACCTTCACAGTTGTTCACCGAGGGCTGGGAGTGAGTAGTAGTGATGTCCTTGATGGATCTTCGAGGGCTGGGCTATGAATGAGGGAAAGATGTGACTAACAGGCAGATAATGGCGCTCTAGCAGGGATTTTAGCCCTTGATTACCAAACCAGTCTACATTCTAAACTTTACCAGTGGTCGTGACTTCTGCAGAGTGGTTTAGGCATCTGATCAGGACAGCACTGTTCTGTATCCAACCACAGGAGCAGACCCACATTCCAGGCCGTCTGGCCTGAGAATTCCTTCAGAATCCCCCAGGAAGAGCTGGAAGAAGGGGCTAGAAACAGTTCACCTGGACTGCATTACTTAGAGTGCTGCCTCCATGACCCAATAAGCAGCAGCAGGCAATGCGTGTTTCCTTCGCAGGATGAGCTGTGGAAGAGGAGGATCAAGTCCTGCTCCTTTATGTTGAAAGGTTCCAGTTGAGAAGGTTGTGGCATCTGATAAAGATTCCTCCTGGCTTCCCTTTAGTGGTTTTCCGAGCACATCCAACTGGGGGGGAGACAGCATGCCATGACGAGAACATGCTGGTGAGATTGCACATCCTGGGAATGCCTTAGGATTCCCTAGAATGTTCTTCAGAAGGCTTTCATGTTTTAATCAGATGTCCCCCTCCTCATCCACAGGGATAACATATTTATAGACATGTATGACTGCATATTAAGTTTTAAAAACTCAGCACCAGGTCACTAGCATTCTGTTTGGAGTTAGGGTTGGGTAGATGAGTACATATCATCAGGTTGATTAGGATAATAGTTGAAGTACTATTTGCATCCTTTCTGTTTAGCTACAAACTTAATAGTAGATCAGAGCATTTTCCACAAATAAAGCTGACAATTGCAACAAATGATCAATTTCTTGATGTTAAATGGTAGCAAGTATCAATAGACTGTACAATTTCCACTCCCTACTTGTTATACCATCTTCTTTAGCTGCCCTGTAGCATTAAAAAAAAAAAGACAGCCAGTTGTTACAAGACTGACTGGCCACCCACCATAACAAAAACAGAAGAAAAATGTCAGAATGTCAGCAAGTGCAGACTTGGCTACTTAACTTTAACCTCAAATGATATCACTTTACTCCATGAAGCACGTCTGTGCACTTTACTTGCATATCCTTAGAGCTGGAGGGTCAAAATGCATCAATGTATTATTTGCTTCACTCTGTGCTTATACATGAGTAAACAGCACATAATGTCTCCCCATAAGCACTATGATTTATCACCTCATTTAACAGCTTAAAGTGTGAGTTACATTGCTGGATAAGCAGTTCTCATAGTTTGGCTAAAAGTTGCTCTGTTTTAGCAGTGTTTGGCTTCCAGTTACTGCTGCCTGCTCCACTCTGTGTGTAGTGGGAGGGGGGACACGTATGCATGCTGACACTCCAGAGCCTCTAGCATATGTTTGACCATGATAGTGAAGTGGCAGCCCTTTACCGTAATATTGAACCATTGGCTTTCTAACTGTAGGGCTGACAGCAGTGGTGGGATGCAGATAACTAGCCCCCTTAATAAGACTTTTAGTGCATAATACAGTTAGCCAGATAGCACAATATACACTACAGGAACAAAAGCACTGGGCCACAACTCTTAATCATTTAATTCCAGTGCCTCGTTCAGTCCCATTGCCACAGGTGTATAAAATGAAACACCCAGCCATGCAGTCTGACTTTACAAACATTCATGCAGGAATGGGTTATTCTAAAGAGCTCACTGAATTCAACAGTCACAGGATGTCAGTCAGTTCAAGAAATTTCTTCCTTCCTAGCTATTCTGGTGCGAAAGGCAGTAGCGTGGGTGCTCTGAACGACATGCGAGCTATATGGTGCTCAAGCATGACAAGGGAGCTCAAAGTCAAATTCTTCCACGCGACTGTGGAATCTATTCTTCTCTATGGCAGTGACTGCTGGGCACTCAACGCAGCCCTTCAGAGATCACTGGATGGCACTTACACATGCATGCTTCGTACCCTGATAAACGTGTTGGCAGGAACATGTCTCCAACAAAGATCTTTATGGAGATCTTCCCGGAGTTTCAGACAGAGTGGCTTGGCGAAGGCTGGGCCTTGCGGGGCACTGCTACCGTCATCAAGAGCTCCCTGCAGGTCACATGATACTGTGGGAACCGACGCACGGTTTCCACTGCCCTGGGTGCCCAGCAACAACCCACTGGTGCGGCCAACACTGCCGAGTTGGCTTCCTGTATGTTGGATCGCGCAGAATTGACCGTCAGGCGTGCAGCTCAGCTGAGGTCACCTAACTAACTAACTAACTAACTACTACTATTCTGGGCAGCTGTACCTGATATTATTACAAAGTGGACACATTTAGGAGCTACAGCAACTCCAAGTGTCAAACCATCAGTTGTCCATATAGTGGTCAGCATTAATCTTTAATAATTGTTGCAGATTTTAAGATTCGCTTTACAGGCTCGTCCACCCACTGAACAGATACAAAGGGGAAAATAACAATAAAAATAATAAATAATACAAAGCTCAGCATCTATGTGTGTATACTGTATGATTTACAAATACATTTTTACAAAGTTAAAAATAGTTTTGCTTCTGTTTTATTTTTCGCTATAATACATAATTACATTATGAAAAGCATTTTTTTAACATCTGAGGATGATTATAGGTGTTATTATGGCTCATATAAACTAACATTTCCTCACAATTTTCTTCTCTCTTTCTAAAGCAAGAGATTGCTTTATTAACTGAAATGCCTGGTTTACCACATCTGGGTGTTCTTTCTTAACCAAGAGACCCCCGGCAGCTCTATACATCTGCTACTTGTGGTGAACAGCTGATGATTTGTGGCTCTGACAGCCTGAGGGAAAGGGAAGCTGTAACTTACACATGTACTTAAGAGGTCTCTGAACTTGCTCCTAAATTACAAGAACGGGAGTTAAAAATAAACCCAATGTAAATGCATAAGGGCTTTCCTTTGATGTGTAAGAAGATGGTCGTCATTTGTTGGCTCATTTAAGCGTCGTCATTTAAAGAATCCCGTGGTTTCTTCTGCCTTGAGAAACGCACTTTGGCTAATCATTAATGGTTTCTCAAAGGTACAGAGGACAGAAAATTAACTATTTAAATCCTTAAGCATTTCCCCAAATGTGCTTTCACAGATAAAAGTTACACAATTAGTAATTACAGGGAAGCATGCATACATGGAGTATCTTTATCTCTCTGTGACATAAAAACCTCACACAGCTGCATCTGAAATTCCATAATTCTGGGTGTAGAAAAACTCATGCCTGGTAATAAGAGACCTGCAGCTACCGCACAGCTGATCGTTTTTATCTGGCTTCATTTGAGTGTGAAACATCAAATCCTAAACTGTTTGAAAGCATGATGCTAAAAGATAACAGCTTTGTGTGTTTGATTAGAGGCCACAGCGACAGCCTAAAGCCTTACAAAGCATATCTAAGGCTAGGCCTCATTAACGTTCAGCGGTGCTCCCATGGATGGGTGAACACAAATTCTTTACAGTTGATGAGTGAGACCTCCTCAGGGGGTGACCTACTATACTCTCACTGGGTTTTAATTGCCTGGAAGTTATATTGGAACTGGGCTTTTACAGTCTCGCTGCTAAGTATTTGTTCAGGTGATTAAGCACTATTCAGTTGTATTCTGTGTATCTCTTTGAATGATGTTGCATATGCTTTTTCATCAGCCTGGTATCACCACAGAAATGTCCAGCTTCGAGTTTCATAATTTTTAAAGAATAATGGGGAACAAAGTTTTTTTTAGCACAGGGGGCACAGCACAAATCCAAATATTGTACTGTGGACTGCATACCATATATTATAAAGCTTTAGCAACTTATTTATTTTCCTGATAAATTGCATAATTACAGCTCAAGCTACCCAGAAATAAACAAGTAGTTAAAATCATCAGCAACTGCAATGATCCAATAATATCACGTCTCCATAATGGGTACATTTACTTCAGGTACTTTCATTTTCTTTCAGTTTTACAACTTGCACACTTTTAATCTACTTAAGTAGGATTATACCATGCATGTACCCTCAGCTGCTCCGTGGTATTCTCCCCAAGAGGTCGCCACAGCGGACTAATCCGCATTGGTAATTTGGGAGAGGTTTTACGCCTGATGCCCTTCCTTACGCAACCCTCCATGGTGAGAGGGACTTGTGTCCCCACCTGGAATCTGCACAAGGCCCTCTCAACATTTACTTCAGAACAAATTATTGGTCGAATGAGTTTAGTATGGAAGACCTTGACTGGCCCATGCAAAGCCCTGAACTCAACCCCATCAAACACCCTTGGGATGAACTAGAACAGAGATTGCGAGCCAGGCCCTTATGTCCAGCATGAATATCTGCACTCACAAACGCTCTTCTGGGTGAATGGGCAAAAAAAAATCCCCGCAGTCACACTCGAAATCCAGTTGGAAGCCTTCCCAGAAGAGTGAAAGCTGTTATAGCTGAAAAAAAGGAGGAATCAACTATGGATTTAGAATGGTATGTCATAAAAGCCCCTGTGGGTGTAATGTGTTAATTAGCTCAGTACTTTTGTCCACAAAGATCATATGCATCTGGGCCTTGCACCAGTACACCTTATGGATAAAATAACAACAACTCTATCCAACGTCACGCCTGGGGAATGTACAGTATGCAGCACTAATGTAAACCACAGACTTGACATGCCATAGAAATCTTGGACCACAGTTTGTTGTCCAACTTGAAGCCCGGTGTGGTGAGTGTACAAGTCCAGATGTCCCTCCCTGTTTTGCTCAGCTGACTTCTTGCAGTACGTCTGAATTGAGACTCTGTTCAGCTTGAGCTCACTTGTGGTGTGTCCATAGACAGACTGCTCCAAAATAAATGTCCCTGACGGACCTCAACAAATATTGGAGAAAGACTAAAATGTGCACCCAAAAGGCTCTCGGTGTTTGCTGCAGCAATTCGGAACTCCTGGAAAATAGGGTTCACACCAAACATATAGCGTCTGATGAGAACAAGTATTGCCTGAGTGTTTTTTTTTTTGAAAATCTCATTGTAAACTATTCTTCAATGCTGCAGCAGTTAGAGACACTTCATTTAACAAATTAAAGTCTAAATACTGTTAATACAGTCTCCCCTTTTAACCCATACTTTACACTCAACAAGCACTTAGTGCTTCACAGTGCTGTGGTTCCTGTTACTCATTACAATGGTCAATGTTCCCTGACTTTGCTGCAGGAAGAAATTCTGCTTGTTTATTGGCCTTGCAGCATCTGTGATGTAGCTAAAGTCACCAGCTTGTTCCAGGAATGGATGATAAGCCAGCCATATGGCAAGCTAGTTCGTCGTATGTGCATTTTTAGTACTGAATTTAGTTTATTTTAAAATAATGTAAAATTAATTCAGTTCAGTTCAGTTTTATTTATATAGCACCAATTCACAATAAATGTCACCTCAAGGTGCTTTACACTGTAAGGTAAAGACCATGCAGTATTAGAGAGAAAACCCCAACAAAAGACGATCCCCTATGAGCAAGCACTTGGTGACTGCGGGAAGGAAGAACTCCCTTTTAACAGGAAGAGACCTTCGGCAGAACCAGGCTCAGGGAGGAGCAGCCATCTGCGTAGCATTATCCTAGAACTGTACTCAAGAACTGTTAGAGTCATGCATATACCTTTATAGTCATGTGAGGAAGAAAGTTTTCACAGGACTCTATTCAAGCATGTTAAAAACTAAGTACATCCTTGATTCACAAGCTTGCAGTACTACCTTTAACTTTAATTAATCTCTTAAATCGTGAAGAAATTCTCCTTTACAATGTTGCTTCGGTTCTCTGAGGTTTGCAGGCACTCATTCATGCACAGCTTTCTTAAGGTCATGCCACAGCACTTCAATTGGGCTGAGGTCTGGGCTTTGACTGGGCCATTGCAATATCACGATTATTTTCTTTTTCAGCCATTTTAATTTAGATTTGCTGCTGTGCTTGGGGTCATTGTCCTGTTGCATGAATCAATTTCAGTTAAGCTTAAAGACAGACAGATGGAGTCACATTTGACTTGGTGTACAGAG
>VUQH01035797.1:6119-16721 GCA_015106775.1 Etroplus canarensis | reverse complement strand
ATTAGTTACTGCTGCATGTCATTAAATGTTGTTTTCTCTCTCCCATAGCGTGTGCCTCTCTCTGTTCTCCTTTCTGTCTTCTCTGTACCCTCATCCCCAACCTGTCAAGGCAGATGGCTGCCCCTCCCTGAGCCTGGTTCTGCCGGAGGTTTCTTCCTGTTAAAAGGGAGTTTTTCCTTCCCACCGTTGCCAAGTGCTTGCTCATAGGGGATCATCGGATTGTTGGGGTTTTCCTTTTAACACTGTTTTATCTTTACCCTACAGTGTGGAGCGCCTTGAGGTGACTTTTGTTGTGAATTGGCGCTATATAAATAAATAAAATTGAATTGAATATAGGAAATTCCAGAAGGCATGCAGTTATTCTAGGAGAGCTGGACAGGTCGGTCAATGGTCCTTAACCCATCAGCAGGACCAGTGTCTGTTCCTCTGTGCAAGGAGGAATGGGAGTACGCAGGCAGTTGTGAATTGGCACTATATAAATAAAATTGAATTAAATCGAAAATTGAATTGAAAATAAGATAATTGAGATAAAATTATCATTTTGTTGCATTCATTTTCACAAAATATTATCTAATTTTGCTTGAGGTATAAATGCAGCTACTCACCATTTCTTTAAAGCTCAAGCTCACTCCCTGCCAGAACACAGGCATGTATGTGTGTATATACCTGTGTCACAAATTAATAACTGGTTGTACAGAGCACCTTTTTGCAGTAACATTTTGCATACAGAATAGCTTCAGGTCAGAATTACTAGCTGATAAAATAACAATCAGATCGATTGGAGGGATTATTATGTAGCTGTTGGGTTACAAGTTAAATTTGCTGCTGTCAGTCCAACAATAGACATTTTCTAATATATTAAACCGGACAAAACTGGCAAGCCAAATGACCAGATCAGCTGGTTTAAGGACCCCTTGTTGTCTCTAAATGAACAAATAGATGGGAATAACATTTGCTATAAACTGATCAGGATTCACAAGTATTAATATATATTGTTGTTAGTAAATAGCTGGCTTATTGAGGTAGCTAGCTTATCATGGGCCAACGAGGGAAGCACTAACTATCTTTTAGTGCCATTCAGCAAGTGTGCTTTAAAAATACCAAGTTAAATTCTCAAGGTGGCTGACAATTAATTAGGAAACTGAAATGACCAAAAAAGGGAATGGACTCAACGATTTTGTCCAATCGTGCAACCCTTGTCTGTTTTAATAGTATGTTTCAGATTAGGTAAATTCATGTATTACTTAAGATGGAAACTGTAGGCATGTTCATTTGAAGAAATTAATTTTCAGCTTCAAGTATTCATTTTATGTGTGACTTCATCAGTCCCTGACATATTTGTGGAGGAATTTTGGCCCACTCTTCCTTACTGCTTCAGTTCAATGAGGTCTGCGGGCATTTGTTTATGCATAGCTCTCTTAAGGTCCTGCCACAGCATTTAAGTCAGGTTGAGGTCTGGACTTTGACTGGACCATTGCAACACCTTGACTCTTTTCTTTTTCAGCCATAATTTCGGCCAAGCTTTAGCTGGTGAAGAAAACTTTGGCATGGTTGACTCAGTTACTGCAAGGTGCCTAAATCCTGTGGCTGGAAACAAAAATGAAAATCACCACTGTGATTTGACATTAAATATGAGGTGCTTGAGCTGATATTCTGTGTTTGGTTTTCACCAAATGTGATGCTGTGGATCATGGCCAAACTGCTTCACTTTGGTAATAAAGGACATTGTTTCAAATGTCCTGCTGTTTGCTGCTGTGCTGCCATGTTCTTTTATTCTCTTGGTAACCCTTCCAAACAACCCACACTTATTAAGTCTTTTTCTTACTGTACTGTCTTTAACTTTAACATGCTAACTGAGGCCCATAGAACCTGAGATGTTGTTCTTGAGTTATTTGTAATTTTGTGGGCACTGAATGGTCTGACCTTGTGGTGAATTTGCTGGTACATCCACTCCTGGAAATATTGGCAAGTTTCTTGAATATTTTCCAGTTGTGAATAATCTTTCTCACTGAGGAAAATAGAAATGGCCTTACAACTTTTCCCAGATTGATAGACAACAATAACTGCTTCTCTAAGATCATGGCTAATGTCTTTTTTTCAGATTGGCAAACTGCCAAAGCTTCTAGTTTTATAGAGGTTGTCACACTTGTGGATGATCAATTAATCAAGTGCATTTGATTAGCAGCACCTGACTATTAGTTACCCTCTTAAACCTTATAGAATCAGTAAGGGTACACTTAATTTTTCATGACGTCACAGAACCCTGTGAAAACTTTCTTTTTCACATAACTGTGTGCAAGAAATCCCTGAACCAAAAAATCAGACTTCAGACTGCTCTAAAAGCTCACTTTCAGACTATTTTTTCGACTCTTGGGATCCTATGAAGTCCAAGAGAGAGGCTATTCTTAATATGGTCATCTCAGTCACACAGCTCCAGCTGTGAGCACAGAAGGCCCACCCAAACCTTTAATTCGCAAATGCTGGCTTAAGGGGAGGTTGGCTTAAAAGTTAGGGGAGCTAAAATGACTGGTAAATAAGGAATATTTTGAACTCTGAATCATGCAAAGCTACACTCAAGTGCATTACCAAAAAAATATATGTGGAAATTAGTACAAGAAGCATCCTTTAAGACCCAAAGAAGAAAAAAAAGATTCAATTCAATGAAGGAAAACAAGCAAATGGGACTGCTTTTGTGGTGGAAATACAGCAAGAAAATGTATTAAACATTCTTTAATAACAAATTTTCAACTTCACAATGACCAAAGTAACCTAGTTAATATGAGGATTTTATCACTGGCAGCCACTCAGACTCGTGCAAGTTCAGTGAGTTGAAGCTGTTCTCTGTGGGGTTTTGTTTCCCACTGGGAATACATGTTCCACTAAATGTATGAGCAACCAGTGTGTTAAGAAACTGAACAAAAGCTTTTGTTCTTTATTCTCCTTCAGGACCATTTTCTAATTCAAGCTCTTAATTTTCCCTGAAGGAGATTTAAAACATGAACAAATAATTAAAGCACGTAAAAAGGAAAGGGAGAGGAGGGCAGGAAGAGAGTGGAATAAGTAGAATAGAAATGAGGACAAAGGAGGAAAATGACACTGAAAGGGGGAAAGTGCATGGCAAGAGGTGTCGAGGAAGAGAAAAAGCAGCATGTTGACTCCAGCCCTCTCATTATAAAGGTCATTAGTGGTTCCCCTCCTCTGGGTGCTGATTAATAACATCATTTAGATCAAAATGCAGCTTAACTCAAGACCTCTGAATTATAGTTTAGAGAAAATAAGGTCATCAGAGAGTCAGGCAGGGAGTTATGAGGCAGTTCTCTTCCTGCAGTGAGCACAACTTTCTGCTCTTTAACAAAAACACTTTTATCTTCAAATATTCAGATTTACAAAAGTCTGCAGCTACATAATTACAAAACTATAGACTGTGCTTAATCAATAGGAGCCTTTGTAAAACCTGAAATACTAAATCTTTAAAAGAAATTGTACAAATGTTTGATTAGACTGACGCCAACTGCTCTTAACTTAACTGAAAATGAAGATTTTTCTTTTTTTTTTTGTTTTAATCTCTTTGTAGCCATCCCCTCTGCTGTCTGATCTGGAACCAGCCGCTGATGAAGAGAAATTGAAATTCGTGAAGAGTCAGACTAATTCCCATCTCGCTTCAGTTTGATTATTTTTCCAGTCCCACCTTTTTACACATCCTTCTGTCTAATTTCATAAACCAGGCAACACATTGGACTCTTTTTCCCTCTCTTATTCGTCAGTTCACCTGGCTTAGTTTAAATTTTAATTTCTCCTCTCACCAGCGTTCATTATGTGTGTAATTGTCATGTTTCTTTATTGGCTGATTTTGCCTGCAGCTCAGAGGGCAGAACAGAGCTGCAGCCAGGTTGTTAATGATGGCAGAGAAGAGCCACAGGACTGAAGGTTCGGGAAACAAATTGTTCTTACTGTACCTGCTTCGCTGATGATGGCAAAGATGAAAGATTTCTTCACAGCAGGGCATTGTTTTCAAATGTGAAAATGTCACAGGGCTGTTGTCTTTAATACAGGTGAATGTACGCAACATGGACAAAAGTATTGGGCCACCTATACAGTGCATTACACCTACTGGAGCCTTGATGACATCCCATTCTAAATCCATAGGCATTAACATGGAGTTGGTCCTCCCTTTGTTGCTATAGCAGCTTCGATTCATCTGAAAAGGCTTTCTACAAGATTTTGGAGTGTGGGTTCTTTCAGCTTTGGTTTCTGTTTTTGGATTTGTTATTTGTTCCTCCACATTTCTTTCTGGGTTCCCCCTGCAATAGTCCCTTGATGTTTCATTGCTGCTCATTTCCTGTTTCATCTATTTAGTTCTCTCTTTTTCTTGTTCTGAGTTTTGTGCCCTCCCCTGTCTCATTGTTTCAATTGTGTTCAACTGTTTCCACTCCTCTAGTTAGCCCTCTCTTTGTGTGTGTATAGATGGCCCCTGTCTTCCATTTGTTTCTCGTCACAGCACATTTCATCAGATAGTCTAAGTTGCTCTTTCCAGTGTTTTTCCCTATTGGATCCCTTTCTTTGAATTTCCTTGCTCCTTTGTGTTTTTTGGATTTTATTTTTTTCCTTGAACTGAGTAGGTTCCACCTGATAAAACTTGTTTTTTGTTACTTGAGATCTGCCTCCTATTCCTGCAAACTATAACAGGACACCAAATCATTTGGTACTTTATATTATTATTTTCACATTTTGCTCCACATAGCCAATTCAGGTTCTCAGAGGGGTGGGATGCTGGAGCCTATCCCATCTCTCAAAGGGCAAGAGTCGGGGTTTAACCTGGATCAGTCAGCTGTCAGTCACGTGCCTAACAGAAAAACAAACAGTCATTCATGCTCAGATTCATTAAAGTCAATTTATAAATGCTTGTTAACCTAACATGCATCTCTTTGGGCTGCAGGAGGAAGTCGGAGTACCCAGAAAGAACCTGCAAACTCCACACGGAAAGTCAGCCCAAGTCAGTGGATTTGAACTCAAGACCTTCCTCCTGTGAGACAACAGTGTTAACCACAGTGACTCTGTCAGTTTAGCTTTGACCTTGATTTTTATTTCACTTTATGCTCACAAACGGTGTTTACACCTGTATTCAGTGTTTTACTTCATAGATTAAAGAACTTCATGATATGACCACTTAAATTCACTTTCCACTTCTTTAACCCCAACAACCTCTGATAACTGACAACCTGCAGAAATGCCTCCCTAAGAAAAGTTTAGGCTGAAAAAAAAAAGTTTAGTCTGGATCGCTTTCTTTGAAATTACAAGGTTACCTTTTCTTTGAAGTTCCGCACATTTCATTAAAAATCTGACTCTGTCCAGGTAAAAGAACCACCGCTGCTTTCTAATGAAACAGGAACCACGGTGAGTGCAGAGTCTGCAGAGACAAGAGCTCTCCACCTCCACATTTACAGTATCACCAGCAGCGTGCTGCAGGCATCCTGCTGAACTGATCTGAGCCGGAGATCAAGGAAGAAAAGGTGGGAGATGGAAAGACTGAGGCAGAGAGAGACAAATTCAGACAGAGGAGGAATAGAAAAACAATGTGTTGCAGCAGGTAGACAGAAACCCTTCGCTTTGTATTAAGACTCTGCTCAGCCCTGCTCTCACTCCTCATCTGGGATTCTCTCCTTTCCCTGCGCTCAGTTTAACGCCTGAGCAGTTATCAAATCATTAATTAAGCATGCTTCAAGTCTACTCCCACAGAGCCCATACTGTGTGTGTGTGCACATGTGTATGTGAGTAAGTGTGGGGTCTGCAGGCAGGCAGTGCTACCCTCCTGCTTTTTGAACGCAAATATGAAGACGCAAAGTCATCATGTTGTCAGTGGTGTTAACTTCTCCACAGGGAAGTTTTATTAGAGTTGCCACTAAATTAAACTCAACACGGCATCCCACATCTCCATTAAAACCCAAAAATCTTTGATTGCAGTCACATGCAGAGAATGAACATTTCCTTTGGTAGACTTGTATTAAACTGTAACGTGCCATGGACGACAGTTTGTCGCTTTGATTTTACATAACTTTGCTGGCTTCATCAATCTGTAAAGGTGAAGGCATCCACCCATTGGCACACTGGTCAATTTTACTTTAATGGTCCCCACAGCTTTAGTCAGACATGGCCACACAGTGACAGATTCCTCTTATAATGTGTTGTTTTCCCTTCACATTACTACAATGTAAAATTTAGTAAAGTTGTTTTTACTTAAAAACTGTCACGTTTGAAATGAATATATATATGTATTCACACTCCTTGGATGTTTCACCCTCTTATTGCTTCAATAAATTAAATCATGGTCGATATAATGTGGTTTGTTTTGACAAGAATTTGCAAAAAAAGCTTCTTTCAGGTCAAAGTGAAAACAGAGTTTTACAGATTAATGTCAATCAATTAAAATTTATACGGTAAAATAAATATTTGCATAAATATTCACCCCCTTTAGGTCAGTATTTAGTAGATGCACCTTTGGCTGCAATCACTGCACTGAGTCTGTATAGATTTGTCTGTATCAGGCTGGCACATCTGGACACTGCAAATTTTCTCTATTCTTCTTTGCAAAACAGCTGAAGTTCTATCAGGATGCTTGGGGATCAGGTGTGAACAGCTCTTTTCAAGTCCGCCCACAAATTCTCGAATTGATTGAGATCTGGGCTTTGACGTGGCCAATCCAGAATATTCACCTTGTTGTCTTTAAACCATTTCTTTGTAGCTTTTGCTGTATGCAAAATAAATCTTCTCCCAAGTCGTAGTGCTCTTGCAGACTGAGTCAGATTATCCTCAAGGATTTGGTGATATTTTTCTGCATTCATGTTCCCCTCTACCTTTAAGAGCCTTTCAGGTGCTGCTGTACTCCCATAGCATGATGCTGCCACCACCATGCTTTAAGGTAGAGATGGTGTGTTTGTGATGATGTACAGTGTTTGGTGTTTGCCAAACAGCTTCTAGTGTGATGGCCAAAAAGTGCAATTGTTCTCTCATCAGACCAAAGAACCTTCTTCCAACTGAGCTTGGCATCTAACACACGCCTCTGGGTGAATTCCAGACAAGATCAGAACAGTGGCTGTCTCTTTGCCACTCTCCCATACAGCTTTGACTGGTGAAAAACCCGGGCAACAGTTGTTGTATGTACAGTATCTCCCATCCAAGCCACTGAAGCTTTTAACTTCTTCAGAGTGGTTGTAGGTGCCTTGGTGACCTCCCTCACCAGTCTTCTTCTTGCCCGGTGCCTCAGTTTGTGTGGCTGGCCAGCTCTAGGCAGGCTTAGACAAGTCCTCAATATGTTGGTAAAAATATACAGATAACTCTGCATATGTAAGCTTCAAATTCCAGTATAAATATTTAATGTGCTAATTTAATTTAAGTAAAGAAATTGTTTGCATTTTAATTTTTAACAAAAATACTGTTGGCATAGATCAAAATAAATATTTGGTTGGTAGCAAAATGATGCAGTCAGGGGAAGGTGTGATGGTACAGCTACACTTTATCATATCTGACATTAGCAGGCATATTTCACAGTCTCAGCATGTCAGTTTTCATTTCATGGCCACATGATGGAGGGATGCAGAGTTTACTTAAATGTACACTATATATATGAGTGTGTGCTAGAAGAAGAAGAAGACGATGATGAAGAGGACATATTCCCAATCAGACTCTTTGTAAAAGACTCTCAAGCTGTTACTCAAAGCATCTCCTCAGTGAGTCAAACTGAAGATTTTTGTTTCTAAAATGCAATCAGAGCTGCACTTGAAGAGCTTTGATTGGACGAGCACAGAGCCTCTTCTGTCTCTAAGGACAGAAACTAAATGTTAAACAGCCTCCAAAGGACTCCAGCAGCCACTCAGTGAGGAGGAGGATGAAGAGATAGAAGGAAATAATCTCACATACAGCTGGGAACAAGTCCAAGTGTCCTCGTTTTCGTAAGCAACCATCTGAAATGTGAGGAAAAAACATTTGTGTTTGTAGTGACGTTGGGGAATGTTGTCTCTAATGGGCAAGCTTTGTCACAGGTTTGCTAATGAAATTTCAAGAAATGGAGATTAATGGGTTTAGTTCAAGATAAACTTCAGCGTCTCAGTTTTTGGTGGGCAAAATAATTTTACAAGCACATCCCAGGTTGGGACACTGCATAAAATTTAAAAAAAAAATTATAAATGCAGTGATTTGCAAAATAAGTCAATGTTTTATTCACAAAAGAAGACAGGAAACATCATTTTACTATTTCATGAAAAATCCAGGCTTATCTTGAAGATGGGACAAGGGCAACAAAAGACTGGAAAAGTAAGTGGTACTGTACTAAAAAGAAACAGCTGGGGGAACATGTTGCAAAAGTTAATTAGCAACAAGCCAGTAGGGTGATCAGGTATAAAAAGATCACCTTAGAGAGGCAGAGTCTTTCAGAAGTAAAGAATGGCAAAGGTTCAGCAAACTGCGAAAAACTGTAGCGATTTCAGAATAATGTTCTTTGACATAAAATCCACATCATCATCTGCAGTACATAATATCAAAAGATTCCAAGAATCTGGAGACGTCTCTGTGTGCTATGGAAATGACCAAAAATCAATATTGGATGCTGGTGAGCTTTGGGCAGCACTGCTTTGAAAACACTTCCACAAATCTCTGTCTGTGAACACAGATGATTTATAGCTCTATCATGCAAAGAAGTAACCATATGTGAACATGATCCAGAAATGCCACCATCTTCTCTGGGCCAAAGCTCATTTAAAGTGGACTTGGGCAAAGTGGAAAATTGTTCAGTGGAAACCGTGACACTGCGACCTATGGACTAGGACAGGGACCATCTGGTTTGATATCAATACACAGTTCAAAAGTTTACATCTCTGATGGTATGTGGGTGCATTAGTGCCTGTGGTATTAGCTAATAGCTTGCACATCTGGAAAAACTCCATAAATGCTAAAAGGTATATATAGGTTTTAGAGCAACAAAATCTCCAGCAGGCCAGCCTTTTCGTCAATTGAAAACTTTTGGTGCATCATGAAATGCAAAATTCCTCAAAGAAGACTCAGGATTGTTGTGCAACTGAAATCTTATATCGGACAAGAATGGGGCAACATTCCTCTCTCAAAGGCCCAGTAGCTGGTCTCCTCAGTTCCCAGATATTTATACATAGTTCCCACAGACACATCACAACATACGAGTGGCCGCCATTGCTATAGGCAAGCTGCAGGCACTTAAGTAAACGTCACCAACCCAACCATTAACAAACTGATTGTATGCCTCCAGTGGCTTGTAGGCCTGGAATGTCTCACTGGTATAAAAGCTGTGTGCCAACACCAGATATTGATACACGTCTTAGCCCCCAATTCGACCCCCATTCCACGGGAACCGTAATAGCACCAATTATGGCGATCCGTGCCAATTTAACGTTCCCAATCAAAGCAGCGCAAACGGCTGAAAATCGGGTTCCTGACAATCTATTGTCATTATATTCCCGTCAAAAGGCCAGTATTTACATTGTGACCCCACTGCGTTACAGCAGTGTTATGGATGCACTCACGATGTATTCTCTTTTGATGTTGACATTGTTTGGCATCATTGCCCCCGATCATGCCATTTTGACTGGCTATTACTGGCAATACCGTGACTATGCGCGTGATAAATGACAGTTCAATGTCATTTCACCGCCAATAAAACTTCTTTCATCATCATAGTATTGAATTGGTGGCAATGCCGAAACTTCATGGTTCAGCTTTTCCTTTGCTAACAAGTATGGATCCACACCGATTACGCTGATTTTCTCATTGTATCTCTTTCTATCCTCCATACTTAATGATTCTACATAGTCTTTCTCCCTTTGCCATGATTTTGATCACAAGTCAAATCTGACATCAAAACAGTTTAAAATTCGCAGGGGAGATAAACAGCAGTGTGTAAACAAGTACAGCTTGCCAACAAAGATGGCGTTGCTAATGAGGTCACGTGACAAAAAACGTGTCTGTGGGAACTATGTATAGACTGCTGTTAAAAGCAGAGGGAATGCTACACAGTGGTAAACATGACCCTGTTGCAACTTTTTTGAGATGTGTTGCTGCCATCAAATTCAAGATCAGGTGGTATTTTTCATGAAATACTAACATGTCAACATGTGATGTTATCTGTGTTTCTTTGTGAATGAAATATTGGTTTGTAAGATTTGCAAATCATTGCATTGTGCTATTATTTATATCTTACGCAGTGTCACAACGTTTTTGGTTGTTGAAGAGCTCAGAGAATGCAAACCTCTATCAAGGCCATAGAGTCAATTAACCTGCAATGACAAATCATTCAAAAATTTCCTGGATCCTGATCGTGATCTTGATTGCCTCCAAAATTTAATTGTTTGTTGGTTGTACCGCCCACACCCTTCATAAAATCTCAATTAAGTCCATTCATAGATATTTTAGTTATGTTGCACAAAGACAGACCAATGTAGGTTAAAATATTACCTCCTTGGTGGAGGTAATGAATCTGGTGCAGTCATTCAGTTTTTCCTGCAGAGATGATTTGTCTTTTTTTTTTTTTTTTTTTTTTTTTTTTTTTTTTTTTTTTTTTTTTTTTATTTAATTTTTCTTATT
>VUQH01035794.1:0-10473 GCA_015106775.1 Etroplus canarensis | reverse complement strand
CACGACAGTTCCAAAGCTCAAAGTTTCACAAGAAGTCAGGTCCGTTTCTCCAAAGTCCATGCAGATTCCCAGTATGGATATTTGCTCAGTTTATCCTGTTTATAGTTATTTTTTAACAATTAGCTTGGCAGTGAAAATCAGCAGCCGTCTCCTGTGCATTCATCACCTGTGTCTCCGCACGTACGACAGTGTAGAGCAGGGGAAGGCGGGGCTTGTTCTCCCTTAACCAATGAAGGTCTCAAATTTATTCCTAGGGGTTTTATTCTTATATTTATACTATTTATATTTATACTATTTATATTTATACTATACTAAAACTCACTGGGCTACATTATATATATTCACTGGCCACTTTAGTAGGTACACCTGTTCAGCTGCTTATTAAAACAAGTATGTAATCAACTAAATACATGTCATCCGGACATGGTTAAGATAACCTGGTAAAATTGGAGCTGAGTATCTGAAGGGGGGAAAACGGTAACTCAGCCAGACAGGCTTGTCAAATTATTTCAGAAACTACTGATCTACTGGGATTTTCCCAACCAACCATCTCTAAAGTTTGCAGGAAATGGTCTGAAAAAGAGAAAATATTCTATTCAAACAACTACTGACGTATACGGAAGAGCATCTCTCAACACACAACATGTCGAACCTTGAAGCAGATGGGCTACAGCAGCAGAACACCACACAGTGTGCCACTCCTGTCAGCTAAGATCAGGAAATGACAAAACGACAGCAGAAGACTGAAAAAATTGCTGCCTGGTCTGATGAGTCTCACCTGATGAGTCTCACCAGTCAAAATTTGCCATAAAGAACATGAAAGTGCGGATCCATACTGCCTTATCGTATCAGTGGCTCAGGCTGGTGATGGTATAATGGTGTGGGGTGTATTTTCTTGGTACACTTTAGGCCCTTCATTGCCAGCTGAGTATCATTTTAACACCACCGCCTGCCTGAGAACTGTTGCTAACTATGTACATCCCTTTATGACCATAGTTTAAACATCTTCTGACCGCTGCTCCAGCAGGATAAAACACCATGTCACAAACTTCAAATCATCTCAAACTGGCTTCTCAATTATGATAACTTCACTGTACTTAAATCACCTCCGCAGTCACTAGATTTCAGTCCAATAGAGCATCTTTGGGATGTGGTGAAACAGGAGAGTTGCATCGTGGGTGTGTCACAAACAAATTTGCAGCCTGTGTGATGCTGTCATGCCAGTATGGACTGAAATCTCATAGTAATGTTTCCAGTGCTTTGTTGAATCTATGTCATAAAGCATTAAGGCCTTCTGAAGCGTAAAGGGCATCTAACCTAACACTAGTAAGGTGTGCCTATTCAAATAGCCGGTGAGTGTATACATACTATTCTTGCTTTGTTTACCATGAAAAGAGTGATATAAATCTTCTCATCCAAATTATTTGCCAAAAACTGTAAGTACCTGATTTCTACCTTCAGCTGCTCCCTTGTATTCTCCCCAAGGGAGCGAATTAATCCACGTTGTTAATGTGGCAGAGGTTTTATGCTAAATGCCCTTCCTG
The DNA here is from genome assembly GCA_015106775.1 of Etroplus canarensis. NCBI lineage: Eukaryota > Metazoa > Chordata > Actinopteri > Cichliformes > Cichlidae > Etroplus > Etroplus canarensis. The sequence goes on along the minus strand of VUQH01035794.1, from coordinate 8,929 downwards.
ACGCAACACTTCAAGGTGAGAGGGGCTTGTGCCCCCACCTGGAATCGAGCGAAGGACCGTTCGCTTATAAGGTGAATGTGTAAACCACTACACTATAGGGACACTTACTGAAGCACCATGTTATTTGTCTTTGTTTGCATCTGTAACTAGCATGAGCACTAACTTAACTGTTTCCTACAGCATAATAGCTTTTGCTCTACATGTAAGTGCCAGAAACTGCAGTTCCTCTAATAGCCACTTGAGGCTGGCTCATAAAGCCAGTCAGTCCAGATAGACACTTAGGTTAAAATGGCACACTTTACAGCAGAAATAAAGAGGTTTACAGCCTGGTAAAATTGATTTGTTCTCTATACCTAATTTCCCCCTTCATGAACTTTCATAGAAGTCCTTCATTTCATCTTTAGGCTTAAAGTTATAAAAGTGAGGAGATGTTGAGTGACAAAATAGGTTTCTAGTTGGTACCTGTCTGTTACCTCAGCAAATTTGAGTCACTGAGCTGGACCTCTTGGCCATGCCAGTGCCTTTTAGAGATATTCTGAAGCTTAATCTTACAAATGATATGGATCACTCTGCAGCTAAGTATACAGACTGTGGTGTTACATTGGCAACATCCATCTTTAATATACAGTATTTATACAGTGTCTCTTTTCCAAACAATAAATGCTATGCTTGTGTTCTAACGGCAACAAAGCAAGTAAACATGCCCAGTTTATTTGGTTGGTGAAAGTATTTTCATGAAACATGATGCATGGGAGATATTTAAAATCCCATTACCACAAAACCAATTTGATAATAAAACTGGGCAACTCAGGGGACAAAGACTAGAGAAGGCTTTTATTATTATAACCAATAAACACTTTCCATATTTAGAGTTAAACACTTAGACACCAAAGGTCTGAATGTGTAATTTTTCCCCATTATTTTAGGTTGAATAAATTTACTTTGTCTTGAGATCTTGATTGCTAATTTCAGCCAGACAATTGGAATTGGGGCCTTTTGTACACGCCTATATGATTCCTGTAACAGTTTGTGTCAGCGTGATGAATTTAATGAGTTTAGTCTTTGTGGAGAAAGATGACCTTCTAAAATGACACGGCCAGATAAAAAGACCCTGTCTCTGCTCGAACAAAATAACAGCAAATGTCGTCCCCTGGGTCCAGTGGCTGATGAAAGGTTTGATCTGCAACTCTGATTTAAGATGAGGTTTTCCACACATCCCCTACGTGCAAACCCGCACATGCATACCTTGACACACCTGATGACACATGCACAACAGAAGTGCACGCATACACAATCAATCAGCCAAGCCCACAGATTGGCTCACATTAAAAAATACACTGCAGGGTAGTGTCTGTTATCAGCAATTCACTACTTGCTTTGAAATGGCACCAAATTTACATCACGCATGAAATGAAGCGATGCGAAGGAGCGAAAGGTCCTCTCATATCCCTCTTCACAATGCTTGTGTTTGCAGTGCTCATCAACATTATGATCGAATCAAGAGCAAAGGTGGAAGGAATTAAACAGTGCTTTTATCTGCTCTAAAGTGAGCTGAAAACATAAGCAGGCCTGGATGACTACCTACAGCTGTAACCCAGAGCTACTCCTAAGGCCAGAGGCATTTCATGCTACATTATTTCATGAGGCTACAGGCTACATTCAAAAAAAAAAAAAAATCATCTTTCTTGTTCACTGGGAATATTTTCAAGCATTGTTAGCCTCTGTTATCACAGATAGTGATATACTCTCACATCCAATGTGTTCTTTTTACGTAAAGCAGGTTTTTTTATAATCATGAAATATGAAATCATAAATGTTGACTGCACAATGTAGCAGTTATAGAGTAGTAGTGATGCTACTAGACTGGTTTCCACTAAGCAGGGTGCAATTTGCTGTAGGGGATTGTGGGGATTTCCCCCCTTCTGGTTTACATGTCCATGTCTCTGCTGTGTTTTTTTTGTTTTTTTTTAATCCCCTATTTGCTTTTTGTGCTGCTTTTTGAAACGGTCTACAGTGCAAACAGCAATCAAATCAAATCAAAAATGGACTATTTCACTTTCCATACTAGTGTGCCTGTGACAAGGGTGACAGTGTGTAGGGGGGATGGTTGGAATCCCATTCTGTTCCAGCTGTTCATTAAGCTATTAATGCACCATTTCAGCATGAAAACTACTGGGGCTAAAAATGCATTGAGAACATCAAATTTTTTTTGTAAAAAGAAAAAAATAATAATAATCCTAGAAATATTTCTGCTGAGTGTCAAACACATGCTGATCATCAACATCAGAATTCCCTACAAAGGTGAGATTTGCAGCTTCTTCTTTCGACTTGTTGAACTGAATTCGTGGGATGCTGCTTGCGACACCCCGCAGTTAGAAACCCTTGCTATGAAGGGTGTCTCTGAAGAAATGTTACAAGCACAGTTTTGGCTTTGCAACTATTGGAGCAGCCACATTCCTGCGTGAAATGATGAACCCAAACCTGAGCAACACTCACTGCATCAGTCATAGATTAGAACCTGCTTCCATGGTGCTGTAAAACACATTACAGAGCCGAGTTTCACATTTATTGACTCGTAAACTCTTAAAACTCTCTCAAACTCTTATAAGTCTGCCATTGATCTCAGTAAATGGAACAGTAGTTTGCCTTCATTACTGTCTGGACATTTGCAGATGTGGGTAAAAGAGGGGCGATGTGCCATAATGAAAGAAAAAGATCCATCATCAAAGCAGATGTTTTTAAAGTAATCTTCTGTTAAATTAACAACTTTTGGCGTTGCATTTAGAGATAATTTATACTAAGTATTAAAGTGAAATGGTGCACCTGGCTGGATGTTTCTATAAGTGAAAGGGTGATTTAATTCTGGAACAGTCAAATAGCATTTAACCATTTGTATTGGTACCTTTGAATGGATCACCTGTTTTTGCAAGAGGATAACATGCAACATTGTGCATATTAATTTAATCTGAAAAATCTTTATAATCTTGTAAATGCTGTGATTTTACATTTAAGTTCCTAACATGTTCAGTTGAAGTTCATGAATATTCTACAAATGTTGCACTGAGAGCAGTAATTAATACATGGTCTAATTTTCTTAAGGGTACGTAGGGAAAAAACATCCCACTTTCTCTTTATTTCACAAACTGCATCCTGCCTATGAGCCTCACTTCCAGACAATTCTGTCTGGCACCAAGTATGAGATGTGCAAAAATGAAGATGCACAACCAAACATGAGGATGAGAGTGCCTTTGTATTTCCCCAGTGCCTATTACTAACTTTCCCCAGGTAGCTGAAATGATAGAAGCTGAAACAACCAGATTAACTGTGGAAACTCTACCAAGCAAAAGGGAAAATGTACTGTTGTTGGAGAAGCACTCACTTAATAAAGAGAACGTCAGGACTTGGGGGGGTACTTTACTAGAAACCTGCCTATGTCTGAGCAATGTACACTGATGTTTTCAAATGAAAAGTGATCCAGTCTTTGGATGGTTGGACTGTTAAAGCACCTTTTGCCACTTGAAAAGTGAAATTCACTGTCTGAAAAATAGAAGTATTAAAGCTTAAGCTGAGCCAAGTTACATTACAATGAAATGATATTCTTTTTGTACAGTTTTCATTATATAAATTATTTACAGTTTTAGGTTAAACACCCACTTATATAATCAGAAGTTTGCCTCCATTGACTTTCTATGGGATATGATTGATTCACTTCTCAACCATTCCGAGCCTGATTAAAAGTGGGAAAAGGCAATGATCAGAAATTTAAAAATTTAAAATCTGTGCTAGTTAGGTTGCAGATTAAAAGTGTAATTCCATGTGTAATGATGGATTTTTTTGTAAAGCTTCTGGTTGCTTATTAACACGAGTTTTCCTAGAGATAAAGTTACTGGCTGGCTTGCATTGCTAAAGGTGGCAAGGGACAAGCTGTGGAGGCGATGTGTGATTTACTTTCAGTGGACCTTCACCATAATACTGGACCTAATCAGCTTTAACTTGTAGCAGAAAATCAATAGTGCTTCTATATTATCACATCCTCTGAATGGATTTTCAGCATGTGAGGACACAAACCTTTTACCTGGGAAATGTGACATGGAGGCACAGAGACATGCTTGCATGCAGCCCCCCCTACAAGCCAGCATTGTAGCCACCGTGTGGTCCAATGCAAACTGCTTAAAAAGCTGAAAGGAAACAATCCTGTCTTTGCCAAAGTATGGGGCACCAAATACTAGCATGAACAAGAAGAGACACCAGCAGCAGATGACTGCAGCATGTATACATGATTCTCTATTAGGGTGACCAGATGTCCCGCTTTGTGTGGGACTGCACAGCATTTTCATTTATTTTTCCACGCCTCACATACTGAGACGATGTCACACATTTTGATTGGTTCTGTACATCTCAAAAACCCACACTGAATGACAGACAGCTTTCTGAAATCTGGCTCTAAAGAAAACAGGCAGTGCTGGCTCCCCAAGAGCTCCATTTGATGTCAATTACACTGTGCACACAAGGGGTTAAACGCAGTGGTCACCTTATAGCCTGATGCTCAGCCCAACTGGAAAAAGTTTCTGCAGATTTTACAGGACAAGATAAATATCACAAAGAAAATGTGAAGCTATTTATACCTGCGTAAAAGGCCATTCTCATAGATTTTGTTGCCTTTATTTGCCAGGGTTATTTTTCCAAATTACCTGGGGGAGAGTATGAAGGGAAGTGACGCAGCACATGTCTCAAAAAGTGATGTGCCAATTTACAGCATATGGATGCATTTCAATTTAAAACCAAAGGTAACCACCAGACACATTATGTAACAGCAGCTGAAATAACTAGAGTTTACTGCAATGTGCGGCACACCCAATCGCATACATCAACAGACTGCAGTAATGAACGGGAGCTGGTCATTTTTCCAGATTCGGAGATTTCAGAAGTGCAGGCTCACCTGCACTTGTTGCAGTGATGAACAAAACTGACCATCTGAGGTTTTGTTCCCTCACATTAATTCTTTGTATTATTGTGGTTTGAAATATCTAGTTTATTTGATATTTTATTTGAGTGTTGGAAGGATGTATTGAAGGACTTAAAGTGAATAATTAAGTACATTGTTGCACTTCAGTATATTGTTCTGCAAGAACATTCAGTGAGTCAGAATCTGAATACTTTATTAATCCCATGGGGGGAAACTGCATAGAGGGCAACATAAAGTTAAATAAATTAGAAATTTTAAAAAAACCTAAAAAGTTGGAAAAAGAAATGGAGCGTCTGCAACAGGCTGCACACAGGTTGGCACATGCATTATGGTGTTTGAAAGGCACAGACAGGCAATGTGTTCACGCCTGTTGCCTGAGAAAATGCAGAAAAGAGCAGTAATTCTGTTTACTTTAAGAATGGCCAGCATGAAAGCCAAAAAAGTAACTAGATCTATACCTATGGGCTCAGCCTCAGTTTCATTCTAACTCTGTGGTAGAAGAGGAAATGAGTGTAAGCAGACTGTTGCATGTGAAGAGTACACTGAATCTGTAAAGTCTATCCTGTGCTATTTTTATAAGTCAACCAATATAGCTATAAATTGCATGATGTGCCCCACGTTGTCCCACACAAATAATCTCTTCGTCCCACTTTTATTTTCTTGGGATCTGGTCCCCCTGCTCTCAATAGCTTGGGCTGCAGCACCATGCTGGAATCATTAGTCTGGAATCACAGTGTCATGTAGCCATAAAGTCTAAACTTGCTTTTTAACTGTTTCCAATTTTAAAATGAGTCAGCTTGAAACATTAAAAGTCAGTGAAAGACCAACTTACGAAGCCGCTATGTGCTACACATGAACATAAACACGCATCACAGAGACGTAACCTGGAGAAACTGGGATTTTAATAATAGATATTACAAAAGAGAGAAATGGCACTCAGAACCATGAATAGACCCCTGTTTGAGAATTTGTGAGAGTAAAGATGGTGATTGTCCTGCCCCCACCTCCAAAGAGCCAATCAACAGCTGATATATGAACCAGTGATTTTGTTTCAGCTGTGAGGTTGCAGGCATAGCTATTCATTATATTAGTAAAGAACCATGTAAGTGTACTTGCTATTTTTCTTTCTGGCTAACCATGTCCATAGTGTGGATAAGCATGTCATTTGTGCTCTTGTAGGAACGCCAGATGGAAGCTTTGCTAAAGCTGCAATGTAATGTAACTTGTGGACAAAAAAAGCTCTTTGTACCTTCTATTTAAGGCAAAATCTATTTAAGGCAAAAGCAACCAAACTGTTGAGAAATTCCATCAGTTTCAGCATGACATCTATGTTTTTGTCAAAATTTTCATGCGTGCGCAGAATTTACTTCCATGAGTTCCATGAAAAGAGGAAAATCAAATAAGTGGTTAATAAGGCAAAACCAGTAAACTGCATGGAACAATAGCATGTCAGATTCCAGGATCTGCAGGGCATGCAATGGTTTAGCTTTCCACCCACGCACCTCCAAGTTCTTACACTTCCTGCGGACGACAACAACACAACAACAAGGCAGCCTTACCACAGATCACTTGTGCTTCCTCTCAGGCGATGATTTCAAGCCGGTGTGAACACTCTGCTCACCCACTCTTTTCTGTAACAACACAAGTGGTCCATCAAACTCAGCATCACTCTTCAAGAACTGTTTGTACAGATTTTGGTATGCCCGCACTGTCCACCCACAAGTTACTTCTGATTTTCTGATTTCCCACCTGGTCTTACAGCATTGGATTTACAGTTTTACAAGCTGTCCACTGAAAAAGGCCCTAAATCATTAGGAAATAGAACACAGGTACTTAACGATCAGCCCTACAAATGCAAGACCAGTCTTAATTCAAGACATCAAGACAGAGGCTCTCCACTACAGGAAACTTTTTGTGTTAAAATATTTATGCTCTTTTAATAAGGCTGTTTTTTACAATGCATTTGTTCCCCTGTTCATTTCTCGTTCCAGCTCCCTGCAGGAATTTTCAGCTAGGTGGCTGCAAAACAGATCTGGACCACATTCTCAGCTTTGGTGGTCTTGAAATCACTGAGAGGGAAAAGGAGAGGTTGGGCTTATTTGTCAAAATGTATAAGTCTGGCAATGGCTTTCTGACAGTTCAAAAGAGAGGAGAATTATAGGAACCACCTGACATTTTCTCATTATTTTCATTTAATGTAATCCTTTTTATCTTCCCCATGGGGTTTTACAGTCTTCAAGCTTATTGCTTCCTACCTGCTCATGTATGGATGTGAATGTGCTTGTGTACACATCTTCTTAGTAGCTTCATTTATTTTAAAAATTGCATTCGAAATTAGCCCACTGATGTCTGTGGCTGTTTCGGCCCGCACTGTGTAGGTCATAGGTGTTTTTTGAGAGTCACAGCTAAACCCCATTTAGTCTTTGATCACCAAACATAACATCTTTTTCCTCCCGCCATCCCGACCATTTCTTTCTGTTTACGACCTTGTTTCTTCTGCTGTAAATAAATTCAATTTTCGAGACCTTGAAGTGACTCTGTGTGTCTGTGAACTTGGGAGGCCACGGATGAAAAGTGTGTCTTTGATGCATCTTGTTAGAAGTCCTTCCTTTTACAACGGCCTACATTTAGGCGCTGTAATTGCTACACTTGTGGCATAATGCCATGGAGGGTTAAACATGTAGGGTCACACATGCAGCAGTAATGACATGATGGTAACTGCGCCGCCTGCACCCAAACTCCATTTATGCTGTTGAGTGTTAGGAGAAAGCCACACAGTCATGGTCGATTTAAGTGTGTGTGGACCAACTCTATTAAACATACATCTCCCCTATGGGCAGAATCACTCTTCCCTCTGTGTCTGATTCACCCCTCAGGGAGCAATCACTCTTCAGTACCTTCAATACCTTTCCAGACAGTTGTTTTGCACCGCCTATCAACGTCAGAGCTGCACTTCTCTTGGTTTCGCTTATTCCTGATTTGCCTTGTTGCTTTGATTTGACAGCACTTCTTTTCCTTCATCTGCTCTCAGCAGCAGAGTCCTCTACCACCCACATGCATTCATCATGCAAAATAATGAGTTCCTATTTCTGCTTGAATTTACTGGCCATACTGAAAATTTGTGCCTCGCTACTGAATATGTATTTTTGGTTCTTACTTTCTGTTTTTGCAGATGTGGATTTCTGGTATTGATGTAGAGGAACTCAGCGTTATTACATAGAATTGACAATAATTCAAAGGAGTGTGTGGAATGTGAAAACAGGCAGCATTTTAGCATCTTTCAGCTCACTGTTTTTGGTTTTATTGTCCTTGACTTTAATATTCACTATTCCCGAATTTCCCCTATGGGGTTGAATAAAGTGTATCTATTCTGATTCAGTCTCATCTTTCTGGGAGTCATTTTAAGTTAAAAACTGGTTAGCTTCCTGTTATAATATAATAATATTGTGAATGTAATAAACAAAGTTAGACACTCTTCACAAAGTAGGTGAAATAGCTGAATAGCTACAGCCAAGGAGTCAAATAGTCTGTTTTTCCCAAGTCTTGAACCAGATAATAATTGAGTTAAAAGAGATTTTTTTTAATTGCTTTCTATTCATCTTTTGGACACAAAAATGAGGTTACAGTTACTCCATTCCTTCTTGTTTTCTTGGTTTTATAGTGTTAACACTGAAAGATGGCTGATTCAAGACCTTGGGAAGGAGAGGGGGGGTCCCGCAGCACCCCAATCACAGCACTCCCTGCCAAAGGCATAAAGTGGATAAATAAAGATATTAAACCCGTCTCGTCTCGTCGTCTACCGCTTGTCCGGGGGTTCGGGTCGCGGGGGCAGCAGTTCGAGAAGAGAAGCCCAGACTTTCCTCTCCCCAGCTACCTCCTCCAACTCTTCAGGGGGGACACCCAGGCGCTCCCAGGCCAGCTGGGAGACATAGTCTCTCCAGCGTGTCCTGGGTCTTCCCCGGG
>VUQH01035791.1:0-10004 GCA_015106775.1 Etroplus canarensis | reverse complement strand
TGATTGTGGCAATTAAATAGGACTACTAAATTTAATTGGCACAGCCGTGGAATTGTGGCATGTTAAAATAACACTACCCATTTGTATTGTCACATTTGAGTGGCTCTGTGTATATAATAAGTATATTTCTCATATTAATCTGATTAAACACCCTGGTTCTATGTTTAAGCTCTGAACTTATATCACTGAAGTTTATAGTACATAATAATACATAATCTAACATGCCTCAGTGCATTTATGAATGCTGTATCAGTCCTTAAATGTTTTCAAGAAGAGAAAGAAAAACCATCCCTCCTGGTTATTTGCACAATTCGCACCCTGATTTCCACATATTTAACTTCAACTCCTAAAAGAGCTTTTTAATATTGTGCCAAAGCAATTTTGGCAAAAGCAAAGGAGCTCACTGCTTCTTCCACTGCTTTTTAAATTCGAACTTAATTTCCATCTAAAATTGCTACAGGGGTGCTTTAATTGAGACGAAAATGTACGTCACTTTTTATAGCATGCAATGCGAGCAGGGCGGACCTATTTGCTTTGAACTTTTCTTAAACAAGCTGTAGGATTAAAACGAGTGTTTCATGCAGCTATGCAGGGGCATACGCTCCACACGCACAGAACTAAACCACTATGCATCTGCTGAGGAGGAACATCCTGCCCCACACAGACAAGCATGTTTGCAAGCTCGTCTGTCACATCCAAAACCCATGTCTGAACCACAGGAAAGACGTAGAACACGCACGCACGCAGACACAAACATATGCACGCGTACACGCACAGGTAATAAAACATGATGATACTATTCTGACATGCTGCATAGCTGCAGCTCTGCAAAACCAAACACCCAGCTCTGCAGAAAATGCGCATTTCATGCATTTTAGTGGTAACAGTAAAATGGTGACATGAAACTGAAAAAGCATATCACAGCATTCCACCTGTGATAGCTCAGGGATCCTGAACATGCATTGAGGTCAATGGGATCTGTTGGGTTTGTGGCAAGACCGTGGCCTGTTCTATTCTGGTCTGGCTGGGGATGCGATGTGTGCGTGTGTGCTGCGCATTGGGGCATTTGGGGTAACTGAGGTCTCGGGTTTATGGGTGCTTTTATGTGAGGCTGCAGCTCTTCAGCCTCCAGCTGCTCTGCTGCATGATGTGGTGCCTCTGTGTACCTCAAAGCTGAGCGTAAATTTACCACTCTGGTGAATAAGAGCGGTTCGCAGAACACGCAGACACAATGTGATAAGCACTGTGAAGCAAAACATAATAAAACTAGGACACACACTGTGGAATGTTCAGCACCGTCTTTATGTTGCTCCTCTTCCTCGTTTGATTTTCGAAGTAACAAAAACTAATGTTTAACAGGCGACATGAGAGGCAACATCATCTGATAGCACAGATAAAGGAGGCAGAAACGACTGCACTGTAAAAAAAAGAAAGAAAAGAAACCCAGGGGTTATGTCAAAGTTGAGTGAGCAAATACTTAAAAAAAAAAGGCTGGGTCTGCACAAATTCTAAATCCATGAATACACTGAGAAAACTCAGGATAGTGGTTTGCAAACTTTCCAAGATAACTAAGGCCACTGCGCGTGTGTGGATTAGACCTCCCAAAGCTGGGGAGAAGTGATGCTGTGTGTCAGGGAATTCACCAAATCTACCAAGAAATGAACACAAGAAATTAAATTAAATCAAATCAAATTAATCAAAATTTCGCAGATGACGTTGTGAAATGTAGTGAGAGCAGGGAGGAGGTGGAAGAGAGCCTGAAGAGGTGGAGGTATGCGCTGGAGAGAAGAGGAATGAAAGTCAGTAGAAGCAAGACAGCCGGAGGTGGCGGAATTGAAGATGTTGAGATTCTCGCTGGGAGTGAGCAGGATGGACAGGATTAGAAATGAGTCCATCTGAGGGACAGTTCAGGCTGAGATGGTTTGGACATGTTAAAAGGAGGGATAGTGGATATACTGGACAAAGGATGTTAAAGATGGAGCTGCCAGGAAGGATCTAAAATATATAAATCACCTCTGTTTACAGTGAGAAAAAGCATGTGTTGCTTTCCTTATGTTTAAATTCAATTTAATTATTTCTTTAATCATACCTGTTACAGATGCTTTGAATAAACTTGGCTGTTTAGTTGATCAGAATCCTGATTGTACCCTCCAAAGCTGTAAAATATTCAGTTTACATTAACTTGAAGTACTTTTACTTCAGCTTATTCTTCAGGCTAACGCCAAATCTAAAGAAAAGTATTTGGTCACACCTCTTAATCACTGAATTCAGGTGTTTTATTCAGTCCAAATTGCCACAGGTGTATAAAATCAAGCACCTAGGCCTGCAGTTTGGCTTTGCAAGCATTTATGAAAGGGGGTCATTCTAAAGAGCTCACTGAATTCCAGTGTGGTACTGTAATAGGATGCTACCAATGCAACAAGTCAGCTGGTGAAATTTCTTCCCTCCTAGATATTCCACCATCAGCTGTAAATGGTGTTATTGTACAGTGGAAGCGTTTAGGAACCACAGCAACTCAGCCATGAAGTGGCAGACCACTTAAAGTGACAGAGTGGGGTTGCTGAGTGCTGAGGGGCATAGTGCATAAAAGTTGCCAGCACTCTGCCGACTCCGTAAACGCAGAGTTCCAAACCTCCTCTGGCGGTAACGTAAGAACAAACAAGTGTGCGTGTAATCCTTAAAACACCAAACAAAATGCCAAGCTTTGGACTGAGCGGTGTAAAGCACACTGGCACTGGACTCTGGAGCCGTGGAAACGTGTTCTGTGGAGCGACAAATCACGGTTCCCTATCTGGGAGCCTGATGAACGAGTCTGGGTTTGGTGAATGCCAGGAGAACGTTACCTACCTGACTGCATTGTTCCAGCCGTAAAGTTAGGTGGAAGAGAGATGATGGTACGGGCTTGACCCAGGCTCTTGGTTCAAGTGGAGGCAAATCTAAATGCTTTAGCTTACCAAGACATTCTGGACAATTCTGTGTGTCCAACATTAGTGTCTGACCTTACAAATGCTCTTCTGGATTAATGGGCAAAAACTCCCACAAACACACAGATATATTTTAGAAAGCTTTCTCAGAAGAGTAGGACCAGCTCCATATTTATGAATTTAGAATGGGATGTCATAAAAGCTCCTGTACAGTAGATGTAATGTGCATGTGCAGTACTTTTGTCCATAGTGGGCCCATAATGTATAAAAATATATATCTTTCAAGATTTTAAAGTGACTTTATATATTTGTTGTGTCCAACAAAATAAGTGCATTCCCATATAACTGGAATAACTGCATATTTTTCCACTCTATGTAAAATATAATTTCCAATCAAACCAGTACAGATTATAATCTCAAACTTAACTTGTTCCTCTACACAACTTTAATCTTAACATTTGAGTCATTTTCACTGAGAACTGATATGACTAATGGAATGAAATGCATTTATTCCCAGTGTGTTTATTAAACACACGGGAGCAGCTGTGACATTCAGAAATGATCTCGCTCGGCTTTTTGCCAGCGGCTGTTTGAGGCTTTTGAATCAACCTGCTCTAAAGCAAGCTGGATGCGCGGTCTTTGTGTTGGCACAGTTTCTGAATAACAGGAAGAGCGTTGGTTAAGGGGGTCGGCTGGAGACTTTACTACTCGTAAACTTGGTAAACATGTCTCAAAGGGTCACAGCAGCAGGTGCCAGAGGTACAAGAACCAGAAACTTCATTTTCATCGTGGAAGGGTACAGCGGAACTGTATGTAGTCCCATTCAGTGCAAGAGAGCCGAGCCATTCTAGGGCAAATCTAACTATTCTATTAAACTATGTACAAAGGATAAAGAGACCTTCAAATAAATAGGCTAGTATAAAAAGTATGTCTGTGTATATATATATATATATATATATATACACATATAAATATGTCTGTGTGTGTAAAAAAAGTGTATGCATGTGTAAAGCATTAACAGAAAAAAGTACACATATAGACAACAATATTTACACTGAGTATTTCAGTGTTCATTGTAGAGTAGTGGTTTGCACATTCGCCTTGCAAGTGAAAAGTCCCTGGTTCGATTCCAGGTGGGGATACAAGCCCCTCTCACAGTGGAGGGTTGCATCAAGAAGGGCATCCTGTGTAAAACCTCTGCCAAATTAACAATGCAAATTTATCTGCTGTGGTGGAGAATAAAGGGGAGCAGCTGAAAGGTTCATTTACATCGAGTATTTTGAATTGCACCATGTAGATGTTATTTTGATTTCAAGGTTGAAGAGAGACAGAGGAGTTCTTTTTTTTATTATTACACAAGGTTCTTGAAAGAGGGTTAGGCATGTCCTTCAGCCCAAAGCTGCACGGCCAGAACACGGCCACATCCCTCACCTGGCAGCCTTAATCTTATCCGTCCTCGCTCAGATTATCGATGCTGATGGTGATCTAATGCAGTGTCAGCTTTCTCCAGAAATATCCACATCGCAGCGGCAGCGTTCTCCTTTTTTTTTTTTTTTTTTTTTAGCAGCCACAGGTTACCATATACTGTACACGCAGCGCTCCTCGGGACCTCTGCTGCCACGGTGTGTGGCGACACGGCGCCCCCGCTGCCCCTCCTCTCAGTGTGGTTACCACAGTCTCCATGTCTGCTGGAGCCAATAAATAAATAATGGGCCCGGCGATCACTTCCAACGGTGATACTGCATGCTAAAACCACTGCATCTGGGAGTGCCTCGCTGACAGTGAAAACAACAACACAAACACACACACGCAGACACACAGAGACACACTGCACAGATTAATGCTGAGCTGGTAACACTGAACTAATTTCTCACGCAACTGAGAAACCCTCTCTAGCATAACGGTTCAGACGACTCAGCTGCTGCCCTGCTTTCACACCAGTTTATTTGAACTGTGACAACTTTGGAATTTTTTTTTATTTTAATTTAATTTTTTTTTTTTTGTTTGTTAGTTGCACGGTCTCATGCCAACTTCCTCTTTGGAATGTCAGCGCAGGAGAATTTCCAGAAGTAAGTTGAGTGATATGTAGAATTTTGAAGGTCAACATGTGCAGTCGCTGAGGCTGTTTGTACCTAAAATGTGTGCAGTTTCCTGTAAAATACAGCAGATTTTGTACAGTAATGTGCTGTTCTTTCCGAATAATTTAGCACAAGCGTTCTAATCTAAGCACATGAGCAGATCTCAACAGGAACCCTAAGTCTGACAAATTTAAGAGTCAAAGAACAATAATAATAATAATCAAATAACAGAAAGTTACTATGTAAGACTTGTGGGAATGTACATAGGCCACTTCATTAGATACACCTTTATAGTACCAGGTTGGACCCCCTTTTGCCTTCAGAACTGCCCTAATTCTTCATGCCAACAAGGTGCTGGAAACATTTCTCTGATATTTTGGTCCATATTGACATGACAGCATCACTCAGAACTGTCGGATGCACATCCACGATGAGAATCTACCATTCCATTACATCCCGAAGGTGTTCTGTTGGATTGAGATCTGGTGATTGTGAGGGTCATTTGAGTACAGTAAACTGACCGTCATGCTCAGGAAACCAGCTTGAGATGATCTGATCTTTGTGAAAAGGCACGACAGCCACCAGACGATGGGTACGCTGTGGTCATAAAGGGATAGGTGTAGTCTGTAACCATACTCAGGTGGGCTGCGGCGTTTGAACAATGTTCAGCTGGTACTAAGAGGCCCAAAGTGTGCCAAGAAAATATCCCCCCCACACCATTACGCCACCAGCAGGCTGAACTGTTGATACAAAGCAAGGTGGATCCATGCTTTCACGTTGTTTATGTCAAATTCTGACCCTACCGTCTGAATGTGGCAGCAGAAATCGAGACTCATCAGAGCAGGCAGCATTATTCCAATCTGCTTTTGTCCACTTTTGTTGAGCCCGTGTGACTTTCTGTTCCTAGCTGACAAGAGTGGCATCTGGTGTGGTCTTCTGCTGCCATAGCCCATCTGTTTGAAGGTTTGACGTGTTGTACATTCACAGATGCTCTTCTGCATACCTGGGTTGCGTGATTATTCGGGTTCCTTTTGCCTTCCTATCAGCTCCCGCAGCAGCCTGACCATGCTGCCCCGACCTCTGGCATCAACAAGGGATTTTCTGCCAGAGAGCTGCCGCTGACTGGATGTTTTTGCTTTTTCGGAACCCTAGAGATGCCTGTGTGGGAAAATCCCAGTAAATCAGCAGAAATACTCAAATCAGCCTGCCTGGCATCAACAACCACGCCATGTTCAAAGTCAATTAAATCCCCTTTATTCCTCGTTCTGATGCTCGCTTTGAACTTAAGCAAGTCGTCTTGGCCATGTCTACATACCCAAATGCATTGAGTTGCCGTCATGTGCTTGGCTGATTAGAAAACTGCAATTATTTGAAGGGGTATACCTAATGAAATGGCTAGTACGTGTTAATATTTTAGTTCAAATCAGCAACTTGTAAATGTCGTGATGCGATTCCAGTCATTTTATGCTTGATTGTGTTTTGTGGCCGAGGAGAGCGTTAAAAGTTTAGCTATCACCGCCGCCATGACCGAGCCTCCGCGTCCGGGCCAGGGTTCATAATCACGGAGACGGTAAAATGCTTAATACAGTGACATTCTCTTGCATTGCAAGGGAGTAGGGAAACTGCGACAAAGTGTCTTCTTGTGAGAACATTCAGTTGCTTTGCAGTAATAAAGAATTTAGGAAAATGTTAAATTACAGCAAGAAGCTTTATGATAATAAACTGCTCAAGCAGAGCATAAAGTGACATCAAGCTGGCATTATTATAATGTAAATCTTATAATATAAACAGCACCTCAGTGCAGTCTTGTAGGTTACGATAGGCACACTGTGAAACACCAGCTTAATGCTGTCAGACGAAGCTGCCGGGAGTACCGAAAGCAAACAGGGACGCCAGTAAGCGGAAGGAGCACCGTAATATAATTAGAAGAAAATCAGGAATATGAGGTGTGAGTGAGAAGCCAGGAGATTGGACCCATGTACGCAGCCCAAAAATGGCCTATCCTAGAGGCAGGCAGGACCATGGTGTTTGATGCAATGACGGCCACTTCATTATAAAAGCCTCCTCAAGTCCCACGCTGCATTCCACGTTTATGGGGAACATATGGGGAAGCCTGCAATTTTTAGACCACAAAATAAGCCCCTTTGCAGCTGGACGCACGACCGCACTGGGTCCTTTTTGCCTTGCGAGCCACACCCGAGAGGCGTAGGACCACTGACAGTGATTAAACCACCACAGTTTTCTCAGCAAAACAGGAGTTATATTAAGCTTAAATACAGGGGCTTGATAAACAAGGCCTGGGCAGGGGAAAAAAAGAATTGAGAGGAAGACGGCCACAATGATCTTCAGACTATTTTCCCCTCACGGTCATGGGCAGCGCAAAGCCATGAGATACATTTCAAAACATGAAGCAGATGTTTACCTAGACAAAGAAGAAAAAACACACACTAGACTGAGGCCTTGACTCCAGCGCTTTCTTCAAATGTCAAGTTTGGACAGCACTACAATGGAGCTAGTTCCCATTCTTGCACAATGCTGTGGGACGGTTCTATATTTTTTCCCCCCTTATTTCTCATTGAAAATCCAGATGCAATGTCTTTGTTTCCACAAGCAGACAAAAACAAGGAAATTGACAATAATCGAAACCAGTCTGCCCTTTTGCAAACAAATAGCAGAAACGTACATTTCTCACTTAAATGAAATCTGAAAAAGAAAACATGACTTATTACCGGCAGCGTGTCTCGCTTGTGAAAATACAGACACGTAAAATGATTTTCGATGGAAGCGACCACAAGGCTCTGAACTGTGAAACCAGTACTTGGCACTTTAGAGCATCCCCTTTTTAAAGCAGACGAGACCGAACCAGAAGTCAGAGACCTCCAAATCTACCAAACGTTTTACAGCTATATCTTTTCTAAGGTCTAACTCATCACTGGTGATGACCCTAACCATAATGACACAAAGAAAGTAAAAATGTAAAAACTATGTGCATTTTTCCCCAAACGAGGCATGTTAGACTTCTTAAAAGCAAAGGGGTCAGGGTCGGGGTTTGGAGCTAGGTTTGGGGGTCTAACCTCCAAGGGTTACAGCTCTCGACTCTAAAATGTAATCCGGCACAAACGTTCAACAACCGCGCAGGGAGCAGGTTTTACCGTCTGGGCCTGTGTGACAGCACTACCTCATGTTCAGCAAAAAGACATAGAGCTGTAATCTGTCCCTGGGCTGGCAGGCCCGGGCCGAGGCCATGTCGAGAGGCAGCAGAGGTGTTAGAAGAGGAAGCTCCGCTGTGTGTGAGGTTAAGTCAGAGGCCTATAGTGGCCGCGTGGACGGACTGATAAAAGCCCTGGGGCCGCGGCTGTGGCCTCAGCATTCGGCCACACTCGCTGACACGCCGTGTCATTTAGCCCGCGCTGCCGCCTAACTCAACGGCAACTGCTCATTTACAGGGCAGTGCGGGCTACCAGGAAGAGCAGCAAACTCTCCCTCTCTCTCTCACACACACACACACACACACACACACACACACACACACGCTCAGAACATGGCACTGTATATACCCATACAAACACATGTTGTGGTCCATGCAGCAGGTTTGTCCAGCAATTAGCAGATGTGGGCTGACATCCATACACAAAGAGGTGTGAAACAGAAACAGAACAGAAACATGTGCGCACACACACACACACACACACACACACACACACACACAGGTTTCCAAGGAAACCCAGTGGGTCACATGAGTGACCAGACGGTGGTTTGGGTCTGCTGTCCCACGGCCAGACATGGCCAGCGTGTCACTAAGAGACAGGAGAAAGCAGAGAGGAAGTGTGGATCCCACAGGTTCGCAAATGCCAGTGATTTGCACACACACACACACACACACACACATGCATGCAGTACTGCAAGACTGTCAGCGTAACAGTATCGCATCAAACAGTAACTCTGCACATTTCTCACATGCTCAGCAAGAGACACTGCAGGGGAACAGGGTAAAAATTAACAAAAAATTTCCATTGTATTAACAGTGCAGATACAGATACATTTTGTCGGCACGTTAGAGTCGAAGGCTTTTACACCACAGAAACGTGCCCATCCATTTTCTTCTGCTCATCCAATTCAGGAGGAGCCTATCCCAAAAGGGGCAAAAGGTGGGGCATACCCTGGACAGGTGGACAGCTTTAATTTAAATCACTTTATAAATCAAAAAAATACTGTGAATGGTACACACACCAAAACCTTCTGAAAAACCTTTCAGGAGCTAGACAAGACAACCAAAATGGAAACTCCAGTGCGTGTGAGTTTTATTTAGAGAAACTCATTTTGAGAAAACAGCCCAGATAAGCAGATATACATCATAAAATTCCATGTGTCTTTAATGGAAATTAAGTAAGAGATAACACTCTGAAAACTTCCCCAGCGGAATACTTAAATTATCTTTTTATCTATAATTTACATAAATGGCTGATAAAGGGCAGTAAAACACACACACCTCATAGTCATCGTCTTTCGCCTAGTCTTAAAGAAATAAGAAAAAAATATACCCTAAAATTTCAATTAACCTTGTTTGTGCCTTCAGTGTCACGCCCTAATGTCTGCATCAATCTGAGACAACACGAGTCATTTCCTGTTTTGCTCGTAACTGTAGACGACACGCTCAAATAAATAGCCCGAAATCTATAAAAATAACACAAGACAACACTGCTATCACATATCAAGTCGACACTGTTCAAGTAGTATGAGCACCCACATCAGTGAGCACTTTTCCGTTCTTAAATTCAACCTAGAAAAGGAAAAAGTGTGAAAACCACAATCAGGTTAAATCGCTTTGCGCTTTCACAGGGGAGTGAGACGACAGTTACCCACAAATACTAAAGTTTTATAAAAATAACATTCATATTGCTTAAGGAAGTTTCGGTAAAAAAAAGAAAAGGAAATAGATAGATAGATAGATAGATAGATAGATAGATAGATAGATAGACATATATATATAATATGAAATGGA
>VUQH01035789.1:0-15259 GCA_015106775.1 Etroplus canarensis | reverse complement strand
ACTGATTTGCCAGGGTTTGTGCACATATTTTTATAGTACAATGAAGGTAAGCAAATGTTAATCTCTCACAACTCTGTGATACTTAAAGTATTGTATGTGTTGCCATTATAAGGACCCAGAATAAGATAATTAAGACTACTTTAAATTGTGACTCATTCAAAGCTACTCCACTGAAGGTCAAGATTGATAAAGTGGAAATGGAAATGAGCATATGTAGTGTGTGCATAGGTAGCACATATAATATTTAGCTTTTTTAATGAACATACAAATATTAGCACTAAAACAGACAGTACAGCTGCTGAGACTGATGAGAACTTGGTCATAAAATAGCATTGGACTACTGGACACATTTAAATTTGGGCCTACAGGTGGTGGTACAGATAACAGGAAGAGATAAATAGTATATTATCAAGTGTACTACTAATGCCTTGTTCCTTTTACCTTGGAAGTTGGATCTCAGAGCTGGGAGTGATGCCTCTCCCGAGCTGACCATCTTCCATTAGTGCAGTTGGATAAACAGGCAATGTTTTACTCCCAAGCAAGGTGGAACCTGTTTTGTGTGCTTAAAAATATCATGGCAGCACATTCACAGGTAGAACCTTGTTGGTACTCTGTGTGCAGCTTTTTTAGCAAGTTGCAAATACACAACAGAGTACAGATTAAACATTCTGCAGTTTTATTTGCTGTTTACAACACACACTGCTGCCATCTTGGATTGCGAAGTTGGGCTTGGTGTAGGTGCTCCAACTTCCCAAGTTGGAAGTCCAACTTCCAGCTTAAAATTCCCACTGAGGACTCAGGATTTCTTACTTTCCTCTTTAAACAGATGCAGCGTAACTGTCAGGACACTGAACTCCGTGACTCAAAAAAGTACCTTTGTGGTGTCACTAAAGAAAACTACCAAAGAAATTAGTATTCATTCTCTGAGGATCACGAATGTCTGTGCATAATTGCATAGCAATCTATCCAAGAGTTGTTGATATGTTTCAGTCTGGATCAAAGTGGAAGACTGACAAACAAGCCACAGACAAAATTATCATTCTTAGAGCCATAAGAATAGTGAGGCTAAACATCTAAAATAAGCTGAATGAGATGGGTCTCTCGTGGGGCGAAGCTCAGGTCAAGGCAAGAGATAGAGTCCAGTGGTATGGTATGAATGCTACCTTATGCCCCTTTTGGGATGAAGAGGATAAGTAAGTAATTAAATACCTAAAATGACCCCTTACTGTGGTCACAGTTAAAAGTGCCATGTGAAAATGCTACACCAAATAACCTTTATTAACCATCATAAATTTATGAAACAACAGGCTACTTTAAATGTATATTGGTCCTGTATGAGCAAAAAACACATGTTAACAAAGTTGCGCAATTGTTGTGTTTTCTGTGGCAGGTTGGAAAAGAGCTAATGATACCAGGCGGAGCTAAGGTGATAGATGCCTCTGGAAAGCTGGTGTTACCGGGAGGAATAGACACAAGTGTGCATCTGCAGCAGACATTCATGAATGCTACCGTCCAGGATGACTTCTACAGCGGGACCAAGGTACACACACCCACGCACCCTCACAAAGGGCTTTGCTGTAACTGGGCTAATCAGTATGCGTGTAATTATACACGTTTAGAGTCCAGAGACAGCTGTCATACTTTCTCTCTGACTCTCTGGCTTGTTTGTAGTCAAATATTCACCCCTGCTTTCAGCTTTGCTTGGTCATCAGGACTAATGACCACACATGTTTTCACACTGGCCCTACAGGAAGCAAACAGCTGACAGCAGTTTCTGGTTGAAAAGAGAGACTTGTCATTTTTAGACACACAGCTGTTCAGTTTTCATTTGTTTTGGATTTGTTTATTAATTTCCTTGTGCATGTTTTGCACTGATCCCCTGAGATTCAGAGCAGAGAGGGTGATTTAATAATTAAGAGACTTCCAGATTCAAAGAGGGAGTGTTATTCTTGCCTGCAGTGGTATGCATGCTTTGGAGGATGTTCTCGGCTTGTCTGTGTCGATGCTGCTGGGCATATTTTTTAACACTAGAAGCTTTAGTCAAGGGCGTCAAATGTGACAGGCGCCAACATTACAGTAGATAAAAATACAGCAACTGGGCCAGATATTTTATAGTCTTATCTCAGAAAGTTTTAGTTTATGTGAGTGATCAAGTATTTATAGGTGTTGGTCAGGCACATCTAGTCATTTATTACATGATCTATGCAACACTGATCCCTCACAAAACGATAAGAACGGTTGTAAGGTATCCTTATTTTTCTTATACTGGACCTTTATGCAGGCCTTCAGTCCATCCTTTGTCTGAAACAAGGCTTTTGAAACATCCTACATCTGATTGGCTGTCTATCACAAGCAAAAGTTTTGAACAGCAGGTGAGTGGGGCTTCTGTTCTTATAGCCAAAAGTGTGTGGCTGAGATGACCATATCAGAGATGTCCCCTCCCAGTGACATCATATAGAACCAAGCGTAGAATAAACTGTCGGAGTGTGTAGAGTAATCTGAAGCATGAGCCTTTAGCTCACAGAGATTACTTGTTTATAGGGATGCCCCAGATATCATTGATGACAGGCCGATCTGCTTGAATGTTCTTCTGTGTTCAGTTCTCCACACTTCAGCAGCAGTTCACCAGTTGCTCGAGGGTGAGCTAACATGGCATGAAGAAAGTTGCAAAAGGTCAGCAGTTTGGAGGTTTTTCATGCCATTGAAACCACCAGCTTTTCTTTGCATGTTTGCAATAATTTTTGACTTAACTGCAAGCTGTGGTCAGGCGAGCTGACATGACTAAAAAAGCTCAGAAAAAGGCAACGCTTTTCTCTCCATCTATCTCTTTCTCTCTGTCTTTGGATCTCCCCTGTGCTTTCATTATGCTCAGTATAACACATGTTGGGAGACTTTGTTGGATTAGTTATTAATATTATTGCAGATCATCTGTGTCTTGTCAGCTTCACATGTGCATGTGAAGAGATGAACTTGCAGTGAGTCTAACAGCAGGGAAAGGTGAGACTGTGTGACTGTAAATGACTCTCACTCTGAGCTGAAATGAAACAACTGCAAATAAATCAGGTGAACAGCGTAAATTTTATTTTCAATGTATTTATTTTGGTCCTGGTTTTGATTAATATTTTACTAATACGTTCACAAAATTTACACTATCTGATGTATTTAGTTTCATTTTGTTTTACATAGGAAAGCTCCAAATCGAGTCTGATGTTGCCTTGATTCCTAATCTTATCCTCAGAGCAGGGAATACACTGGTATCAGATAGCAGATACCAGATTCCAACAAACTAAATGAAGGGCAAAGACCATGTTTGAGTGGGACAATGTGGCTCATGCTGCTAATTTGCTAAGCTAGTCTGAAATACTGAGTTGTTTGACTTAAAAAAAATAAACTAGTGCAAGGGTGTCATATGGTCTGTGGGCCGGAACCAGCCCACCAAAGAGTTCGGTCTGGCCCACTAGATGGCTTTGGAAAATGTGGAAGTTTCAAAGAAGGAGGGTATAATTTTGGACCTTTAACTGTATTTTCATCAGCTTTACAGTCTTGTTACTGACATAAGCGATAACACACAGACCATATGCCAAAGTAAGAAAAAATGAGAATACAGTCCTTTATTTCTTATAGTATAAGCCCAGTAAGAAGTACAGGTGCGTTTCTTCAATTTATTACGAAAGCATTTCTTTATAATGTGAAAATTAAAATTCCAATTCTTCATCTGAAGCCATCTCAGGGATTGAATGTGTAGTGAAATATCTTTACTTTGAAAATGAGGAAACAGTTTTGAGGTGGCTTTTTTGATAGGTTATTAGCATTGCTGGTCCACCCAACTTAAGAAGAAATTGGACTGCATGTGGCCCACGATGTAAAATTGAGATTGGCACCCTTGAAGTAGTGATTTATTTTTAGTGAGGTATTTTTATAGATGCTTAGCATTTAATGTATCAAGGGCAAATATTTTATTTAAATGCGGCTTTCTCAAATTCCTGAGTAGTTTTCTGGTATTTATTGATGCTGTATTCTTTTCTTTGTGGTTGTTGTGCATTTGTTGAAATCTCTATAACTTGTGACTTTGTTTTGCCTCAAAACTTTCTCTGTTGAGTGTAGCGTAAGTGCACAATGTTAACCTGCATGACAGCCTATGTGGGACAAAGGGACAAGGAATAAAAATGTATTGTCTTAATGCTAATCCATCTACCCAGCCAGCCCAGGATTTTTGCTTTCTTTCTCTTCAGTGTGATTGCTGGCCAGAAGACAAGCAAGTGATAATCTGGAGGAAAACCGTAGCAGCACTTCTATGTTCTTTAATCATCCAAACGCTGTCAGTATGTTTGGAAAATGTTGTTGCAAATTATAAAATAGCTTCATTGTCCTTCGTTGTGCTGTAAGAGCAGTGAAATGAGGCTGAGGAGCAGTGACAGGAGCAACTTTTTCCCCAGCCCCACCCACTGCCCTTGATGCCATGAGAACCAACCCCCATTCTTAGCGTGGAAATTCTTGTGTGTGACTATGGTAGTATTGTGTGGTTCCTATGGCGACTGTGTTACCGCAGTAACAGCTCGTGCAGTCATGATGAACCCCAAAACTATTTCCCCCTCAGCATCCTCTCCCCTCCCTCCCTGTGTTTTGTAACACTTTGCTCCCTCTTCTGTTTTATTTCCTTCCTCTTTTGGAACATCCCCACTGCTTCACCCTGCTTTATATAACACGGTCTAATGGTGGAAAGTCCACAGGAACACCATGCAGCCTGGATAGAAATGATCTGGAACTGTTGAAGATGTACAGTTGTTTAAGCTTCTTTGACATTAAGCTGAAATCCATCCATCCATTTTCTTAACTGCTTATCCAATTTCATGTGACAGAGATGTCTGAAGACTTGCCCGACTTACCATGGGCATGCTGGATATCTCACTAGTTCATCACTACAGGCCTAATACAGAGAGAGACAGGCAATCATTCACACTCACAACCACACCTACACCCTAGTTATAGTCACCAGTTAATCTAACATGCATGTCTTTGCGCTGTGGGAGTAATCAGAAGTAACACAAGCACTGATTGTTGGGGGTTTCTCTCTAACACTGTAGGATCTTTACCTTATAGTGTATTGTGAATTGGCACTATATAAATAAAATTGAATTGAGTTTTAAAAAATTGAGCCAGCCAGGAGGTTTATGTCCAGAACCTTTTGGTTGTGATGTGACTGTGCTGTACATGGTATATAAAAGAGGTCTTAAAGGTCTTAAAAGTGAAGCTAATGTGGAAGTGGCTTAAAACTGCATTCTTTCTAATGACCAGCAAGCTGTAACTCGTCTGGTTGTATCTGCAGTCTCATTTGTTCAGTCACCAAACAGCGCTTCTTACTAAATCTGAGGGTAAGAACCTACATCGACCAGTAAATTGACAGCATTCGCGTCTCTATAGGCACTGAAACAATCTATCATCCACTCACTCCTTCCCTCACTTGTGAACAAGAACCTGAGATACTTAAACTCCTCTACTTGGGGCAGCAACTCATTCCCAACCCGAAGTGGACATGTCACCCTTTTCCTGAGAACCGCGGTCGCCCCAGTGAAAGCTGGAGGTCGTCATTCAATGAAGCTAACAGGACCACATGATCTGCAAAAAGCACATCATCTGCAATCATCCACATCATCAGATGATGTGATGATGTGGATGATTGACTAAATCATGAAGTACATTTTGTAAATTTTGGACATTATCACAGTCAGGAAGGCAGATTTCTGTTGACTTGTCAGTCACAAGTTGTTAGCTAATGAATGTGCAGTTTCACAGTCATCCATCCCTCACTCATCACATCTAGTTTAAAAACAGCAGGATGGCAAACAGAGTGTTCAGCATGAGGCTTCAAAACAGGAATTCACTAACCAGTAGGTGACGTCACATTGGCTGCATCCGTTTTTTATGATATCCGTGGACAGTGCTGACCACTGCACCATCATGCATCAAGCTGAGATACCTGTATGGATGCACTTTGAGCTTTTAAAAGCTGAACAAAAAATGTTTCGGGGTTAGGTCCATGGCATTACCTGACATGCTTGAAAAGTTTGAACAGTGTAAAAAGCCTTTTAGGCTATATAAATTACAATCTAAAAGCACAACAGTGTTTGTACTATTAGATATTAACAGAAGTAAATAATCTGCTTCTGCTGTTATCCACAGTGAAACTTTATGGTGCAACACAGATCAATCACATCCACTAGATCAGAAATATTGCCACAGCAGTATATCTCCCAGCTGGCACTGCAGAGATTATTTAAATGCCTCGGCAGGCTGAACTGAAGCAATGAGGAATACGAGGAGAAGGAGGAGGGTGGAAGAAGGTGAGGTGCTCTGCTGTAATATGAAGTGTGAACAGAACAGATAGAGGCTGATCACAGGGCTGCAGCAGTAATCTGTCTGACACTGATAGCCTCTCCCAGACTCTGACACACAGAGACCCTCTCATCCCCTCACATCACTCACAGTCTCTCTCTTATGTAAAGGAAGCTCCAGGTAGTCATATGACAATATTTCTGTGTGCTTATTGCGAGCGAAATCCATTTATTGAAATACAAATTATGCTCATTTTCCTTGTCAATCCATCTCTTTATTATTCTTTCAGTTAACCAGATCTTCTATACTGTACTGTCAGAAAAAGTGTGATATCCTTACACTAATGATTGATATTTGTAAATAATTTTGTTCTGATTTCCTTCTCAATTAATCAATAATTTATTCAATAAATGAACATGAAATTAACAAGTTTGATCCAGTATTTTTTCTTGTATTATTCAGTTATTATTACACTTACTAGGTAATATTCAGTGAGCTGTTAAACTATTCCAGCTTTACTTTTTAATATTAATTATCAGTTTAACAGCCTTAAAGATTTCATTATTCAATTATATACAATAAAGTATGGATGCATATTACTAAAAATGTAGTATTTATCTTTAACAAATTTCTCATCTATACCATAATATAATGTATATAATGTATTCCTTCTTAATCTGTGGGTGCCACCTTCTACTTTGTTGAGTTATTTTGCTCTTTCCTTCTTTATCCATGACAAATTTTCTTATCTATATAATGATATAATGTATTCTTTGTTCATCTGTGAGTGTCACCTTCTACTGTTTCAAGTTCTTTTGCTCTTTCTTTCTTTCCTTTATGCCTGCCCCCCTTGCTCTTTGTCTATTTTACTTTCTATCCTGGGGATTATCTTCACAATAGGGGTTAAGGGTCTTTAATAGAGTGGGGGATTCCTGTTAAATACTGTTTGGGGTTTGTGTGTCAGTATGCTGGGTTAAATCCACATAGATTAAATGATGTTGTGCATCATATCAGGCTAAACCCATTTTTTTTCCTCAGTGTTAATCTAAAGTGTGTTTTGGTATGCGGTCGTCTGTTTAAATTAGCCTGTGTCTGTGTTTCTGTCACGATAACTGACAAATAATCCACATGCTTTTATAACTGTTTTAAAACCAGCTGGCAAATAATCTGTGCACGTCCTGTGAGAAATATTATAGTCACCAACAATCACTAGAACATCTAGTTCATTCATTTCTTTTAAAAGTATAGGGAAAAGACATGAAATGTAAAATACTAACACTTTTTTTCCAGAGAGAGCAGGAAAGCTATGAGTTTTCAGTTACACAGAACAAATGTCTAATCTTTTCATGATTTGTTCCCTTAATTTTGACTGATATGCCTGGTATCTTTGAGATGTTTGGGGTGTAAAATCTTTGAATCGCTAAAGTTACGATCATGTGAAAAAGAGTTTTTACAGGACTCTGTGCAGCCCTGTGAAAAATTATGTACACCCTCTGATCCAGTAGAACCACTTTTAGCAGCAATAACTTGAAGTAATAATTTTCTGTACAACTTTATCAGTCTTTCACATCATTGTGGATGACTTTGGCCCAGACTTCTTTAGATTGGTGCTTCAGTTCATTGAGGTTTGAAGGCATTCTTTTACACGCAGCTCTCTTAAGAGTTCTGTCACAGCTTTTTACTTTAGTCAAGGTCTGGCCTTTGGGCCATTGTACCACCTTGATTCTTTCCTTTTTCAGTTGTTCTGTTGGAGATTTGCTGTTGTACTTGGAGTCATTGTCTTTGTTGCATGACCCAGTTTCAGCAGAGCTTTAGCTGTCAGACAGATGGCCTCATATTTCACTCTAGAATTCTTTGATATACAGTTTGTGGAGTTCATAGTCGACTCAGTGACTGCAAGGTGCTCAGGGCCTGTGGCTGCAAGACAAGCTCAAATCATCACCCATCCATCATCTTGACAGTTAGTGTGTGGTATTTGTGCTATTATTCTGTATTTGGTTTTTGGAGTGCATTATGGCCAAACATCTCCACTTTGGTCTGGTATAGCCAAAGGACCATTGTTCCAGAAGTCTTGTAGTTTGTTCAGATGCAACTTTTCAAAACTAAGCCGTGGTGCCATGTCTTTTTTTTTTTTTACAGAGAAGAGGCTTTCTCTTAGCAATCCTTCCAAATAAGTCATATTTATTCTGTCTTTTTTTAATTGTGCTGTCATGAACGTTAACATTTTACTGGCTAGCTTAGGCCTGTAGAGTCTAAGATGTAGCTCTTAGGTTTTTTGCAATTTGATTGGGCATTGCATGGTCTGACTTTGGGGGGAATTTGCTGGGACATCTACTCCCAGAAAGATTGTGGTATTGTGTTAACACACACCTGAGTGCTTCGGAATAGCAAATTGCCAAAACTTTTGCCTTTATAGAGGTGGCTACACTGATTGATAATCAGTTGAGCAAATGCATTTGATTAGCAGCACCTGGATGCTACTTACCCTCTGAATTCATATGGAAGCAGAAAGGGTGTACTTAGTTTTTCACAAGACTGCATATGGATATGTTCACAATGAAATACCTAAGACCATGTTACCACATTTTTAAGGCTTAAAACTGTACCTGGTTGGCATTGTTTCTGTTGTCAACTCCATTCTGTTCACTACCAGCTACAGCAGTTAAACACACATGACACAGATTTGCTGTGTGATGTGCAGTGAGTGATGATTTGGTGTTTCTCAGATCTCACTGGGAGCAGATTTGTGATTTAGAACAGGCTAAACTTGAATTTTTTTCTGGTGTTTGTTGTTGTAAATGTTACCTACAAAGAGGAAACGGGGCAGCATGAAAAACATTTCCACTCTCAGACAGCTTCTTTAGTCCAGTTTGACAGAGAAAATTCTAAAACTGCTCCTGAAACCTTCATACTGATAAAAATAATGCAAGCTCATGCTGCTGTTTGCAGCCCACATGTGTACGTAAACATGGATTGATAAAGATGCAACGATCATGGCTTGCTTTTTTCTTCACTTGTTCCTCTGATTTTTTTCACTCCTCTGTGCCTTTTTTAAAGAAGGGCACTAGCAGTAAATTTTAATTTAGGGCAAGCAGACCGACAGAGTAAATCCCACAATCCCCAGCTGTGCATCCGTACCCCCGATTACTTCTCTCTCTCTCTCATACACACACACATGCACACACACATACACACACACACACACACACACACACACACACACACACACACTGACAGTGATCAATGACATACACCCTTTACACACACATATGCTGACATTATTTCAACATCGGCACCTTCAATGCTGACGTTGAAAATAACTCTGACCAATTTCTATGGTAATAAGAAACCTGATATTTCATTGGCTAACAGAGCTTACACTCACAGACAAATGACCCCGCCCCTGTCTGCGACACGTCTCGAGCCTGATGGAACACTGCTCCACGCTTACACTGAAATGTTCACATGTAGTCACATTTCATTCAGGCTAAGCTGTAGAAATGATGGAGATTTAATGTTATTTCATGGTAAACTGCAGTTTTGTTATTTATTGTAAATTAAAATGAAAATAAACATGAAAAAAGACCAGATGACAGTACTTTTTATACCTCACATCTTCATTTCCTGTTTTATTTACGATTACTTTCTTTTTTCCACTGTACCTCAGTGTAATATTCCTGTTAGTTTATGGACTGGGAGAAAGGAGAGAGGAGGATGAGGAGGAGGAGGGTTGGGCGACAGGCTTGGTTGAGCAGTATCTGTTGTCATGGTTACAAAAAAGTGCTTTTACCATTGAAGCGAGTGAGGCGAGTCACTGCACACAACTCCCCTTCCCTTCATCTGGTCTGTCACTGTTTCCTCTTCTTCTCTTTTTTCCACCTTTTTGACTTTCCTTCCTCTCCACCCACTACTTTGCTTCACTAGTAATTTCATCTCTCGTCATCTTCTGTGTCTTGTGATATTTTCTCTTTTTCTCCCATGGAGTAGCAGTGAAAAACAGGAGCCAGATTATGAAAGATTAAATTTGTTTTTGAGGTTTTTAAGAAGTACTTTTTGGATGTTTATACATTTAACTACAGTAATGTGAACCCTGTTTCCAGAAATATGGGAGCACAATTTCACACAAAACGGACCCGAGTTCTTCTTCCTCCAAATAAGAACCAGAATGAAACCACTGCTCTAACCACTCTAACCTGGAAACACTCATTCATGTATTTATTTTCTTTAGACTTGACTGCTGCAACTAACACCTCTCTATCATGAAGGAGAAGTTCAAGTTGTTTAAAATGCAGCAGTGAGGTTCTTATTGGTTTTAACAGCTAGCATCACATCACCTCAATTCTGGCTTCTCCCCATTGGCTTCTTGTCAGTTTTAGAATTGATTTTGAGGTTTTTACCAGTCACATCTGGGTTCCCAGGGTAGAGCACAAAGGTTGACCCCATATGAACCATCTTCCAGCCTTAGACCTTCAGGTGGAGCCCTGCTGGGTTCTCCAAAGTCAAGGTTTAAATGTAAAAGTGACTGTGCTTTTGCCATTAGGGTCCCTCTGCTTTGAAAGTCCTGCTCAAGATGAAGCTACCAGAATCAGTGATTTAAATCTGTATATCCATTTTATTAGTTGCTGAGCTAATTCAAGTTCACTGATTCTGTTGAAAAAAAAAAATGCTTCAAAAACGTCTTGATGCATGCTCAATCATCCAGGTAAGTAAAACCTCATCAAAAGTTGATTCTGTTCATCTGGACAGACTTTATAAGGTTGGGGAAACCTGCAGTCAGTTGAGACTGAAGAAGTCACTTGGATGAGTGATGAAACGTTTCTCCCACGGAAAACCTTACGTCCAGATGAACAGAATCAACTTTTGATGGAGCTGCTTCAAAAACCTGTGTTTTTATGTCTTCTTTTATTGTCTAATTATCACTTTTCACTTTTATTGCTTTTTTACAGTTATGATTGCTCTTATTCTCTTGATGGTGTTTATTATTTGCATTTTTATTTTGTGTTTTACATTTTCCATCATTTTTCCTTGTTAATTTTGTCTGGATTTGTTTGCAGTTTGGCTTTCTGTTTGAATTTACCTTCTGGGTATCCTCCTTTGTAAACTCTGTTTCTTTATACCACACCTAAGTTTGCACATTAAGTGCAATATAAATAAAGTTATTTAAATATGCCTTAGCTTGCTTTTTGTAAGGTTTGTGTCAGCCTGTGAGATTTCTATAGATAGGGGAATCAGTGATAACAAGAATAAATAAAGGTATTTAGATTGAGAGCAACACTAAAAGGAAACTGGAACAGTGGCTACAATAACTGCCATGTGTGAGTTTAACTTAAATGTCTTCTAAGTAAGTCAGTACAATCAGCAAATAACAGACCGTATGATGACGAGGGAAACAGTTGATAAGGAAGGAGCATTGTCAGCAGACAAACAGAGTCTGTGTGATGTACACTGGTATCATTGTCCTCTTTCTAATCAGTGTCTCTTTTCTCTTACTCTATTTTTCATTAACCCCCACCCTCCTTTCAATCCTCTCACCCTTGGTCACCCTTTCACCTCACCCAGGCGGCTCTGATGGGTGGTACCACCATGGTAATGGCTCTGGTCTTGCCTGAACAACACTGCTCTCTGGTGGACGCCTATGAGAAATGCAGAGCTCTGGCTGACGCCAAGGCGTGTTGTGACTACGCTTTGCATGTTGGGGTGACCTGGTGGGGACCAAAGGTAAAAGTTAAAAATGTACCACCAATAAACAGTCTGGAAACACTTTGGGAGAAGACTTTAATGTTTTCCTTTTCACTCCTGGGGCTTTTATCATTGCTGAACGAATAATAAAGCAGCCAGCCGTTTATGGATGAAATGTGTAATGACCTAAATTAAACCCTACACAGAAACTGGGTTAACACACATGCTCAGTGGGCACATTAGGCAGATTCTATGAGTCAAGGTGCCTTATTCAGCCTTTGGCTTTTACGTCTGTCATATATCGTCTGTTGAATTTGTGCACGTGCCACATCTTATTACATATTGCAAAATGTTTAATGCTAGAATGCTGTTTATTATAATCTCCATGCAACAGTATGCTTTTCATTTCATTGTCTGGCAGTTATTCTTGTTGAAAAAAATGTCAGAAAATATTTCTTTACAAATGCCTACATGTCAGGGTGTAGGTGTGGAGAACAGACATGAATGCAGTAAGTAAAACAACGACGAGCCATTTATTGGTGGTTACAAAGCCCAGCAATAAGAATAACCCAGCAGAGCCCTGGGAGCATATAAGGAACATAGACAGACAGAGGTTTTGTGGTTATGATGTACCTACAGCAGTGATAAACATAGAAGTACAAACCCTGCATAATACTGATGTCAGGGACAGGAACACACAGATGGCATAAGCACACACACAAGACAAAGGGACACAGACTGAAAAAACAATAAAACCAAAACAGGAAGCCAAAAACCTTAATATTGCTAAATTTCAGTGTCCATAGAATAACAAATGAAACCAGAATCAAACCTCAAAAATATCACGAATGTTCATTGTTTCAAATCCATTTTTTCAGTCAGATGGCTAATCAGCAGGTCCACACAAAATCTGGGTCCTCAGAATTCCACAGATTTTTCACAGAGTTTGGAGGCACATGTTGCAAGACAAATGTCTGCCATTTCTGCCTCACTGTTGCTAGTATGCTATGACTTTGATTGATGTGAAAAGGCCATCCTGAAAACATGTCCTGAAATCTTCATGACAACATTAAAAGTGGTAAAAAGTGTAAAACAATGTTTACTGGTTGTTGAGAATGTAACAAACAAAATACACTCTGCAGAATTCAACACATTCCTCCTTTGGGTCACTGCAGAAAACAATGAAATAATTGTAGAATTCATTTGGGCCTTCTCATCAGTTAATAGTCAAACTGTTCCATCTTTAACTTTTAAATAAACTAACATGCCCTATAGTCAGAAGTTATTACATTAATTAATTGTAGTAAAGGGTAAATGCGTAGCTAATGAGGAATATGATTGATAAAAGTACTCTATATAGCAACTTTCAGTCACATGGTGCCTCAAAACATGCGTTAAAAATACCTAAAACATTGCAAAAGGTTAAAACACCTTTAAAAATATTAGAGAAGGACAATAACTGTAATGGCACAGACTGTTAAAATTATAGTTCTGATTGAAAATGGAAATACTGATGAAGGAACTTTATGCTGCCTCCATCAACACTTCATCATGACTATGATGCAGCTTTTAAATACCATTTACTGCACCACAATTCAATATTTTAAACTGGCTGACACTACACCTAACTGCATGAGTGAACTGAACCATTCCCAGTGGGACTGTAACAGTTACCAATATAAATGCAATGTGATCTCATTGTGGCTGCTTTCCAAGCTCATTTCATGCCCCACATAACAAACACACACACACACACACACACACACACACACACACACAGTTTCTCTTTCACTCCGTGCCCAAATTCTCAGTGCCTGATGCACCAGCGGCCTATACATATACTTTCTGTAATTCAGATGCATGACCACTAACTTATGACCTCTGAACTGTGATCAGGTGCATAATGAGATGGAGACCCTGGTGCGGGAGCATGGGGTAAACTCCTTCCAGATGTTCATGGCCTACAAAGACATGATGATGCTGCGGGATTCGGAGCTCTACCAGACACTGCAGACCTGCAAGGACATCGGTGCCATTGCACGCGTCCACGCCGAGAACGGAGAGCTAGTGGCTGAGGTGCAAACGTGGAAATGGCAGCATACAAATTCACCTCCTCTTTGTATTCAATTTATTTAATAGCAAATGTTCAGCACAATACAAATGCAACCAGTGCCCTTAGAAATTTCACTCTGATATGACAGTAAATCACAGAAGTGAACTTGTGTTAAAGCGTATGTGTTTGTGTGGTTAGGGTGCCAAAGAGGCTCTGGATTTGGGCATCAGTGGACCGGAGGGAATAGAGATCAGTCGACCAGAAGAGGTAAATATTACAGTTGAGAGAGGTGCATGTGGCTCAAGAGGTAGGGCGGGTTGTCTCCTAATTAGAAGGTTGGTGTATTGATCCGTGGCTACTTCTCAAAGTATCCTTAGGCAAGATACTTAACCCCAAATTGCCACTGATGTATCCATCAAAGCGTGTGCATGATAGTAGAATCTGTATAAATCTGTGAATGCACCTTTGCTCTTGAAGTGTTCAATAAGACCGATATAGGGACCAAGCAATGGTTTATGCCTTTATGTTCCCTAGACCTAAATTTGAGGATTTTAAGCGTAATATTGCCATTATCACAGTGAAATAGGGGCAGTTTTTATGCTTCATTTGGTATTTAAAAGCACAAAATGACTGGATTGAGCTGCAAATAGTGTTGGTAATATATAATATTGCTAATATTATTTAAACTAGTGAAAGGACTCCTAGATATGACGCACAAAGATCAAAGTTTCCTTAATGACTGCTCTACTGTGACATGTATATATCTTTCCTATGTAAATATAATCATTGCCTGATCATATCTAATCATTGTGACCTTAAACTTACCTTTTCCTCTGATAGATCTACTTCTTCTTCTTTCGGCTGTTCACGTTAGGGGTCGCCACAGCGGATCATCTGCCTCCATCTCATCCTATTACTTGCATCCTCTTCCCTCACACCAACCCTCTGCATGTCCTCCTTCACTACATCCATGAATCTTCTCTGTGGTCTTCCTCTTCTCCTCCTGCCTGGCAGCTCCATCTTCAACATCCTTTGTCCAATATATCCACTATCCCTCCTCTGAACATGTCCAAACCATCTCAGCCTTGCCTCTCTGACTTTGTCTCCAAACTTCTCAACATGAGCTGTCCCTCTGATGTACTCATTTCTAATCCTGTCCATCCTGGTCACTCCCAGGGAAAATCTCAACATCTT
>VUQH01035786.1:0-14206 GCA_015106775.1 Etroplus canarensis | reverse complement strand
CCTGTCTATGTCTCTGTCATATGTCATATGTTTATATGTTGCACCAGGTCCTGGAGAAACACTATTTCATTTCACTCTGTTCTGCATCAGCTATATGTGTTTGAAATGACAATAAAGCTCTCTTGAATCTTGAATCTTGAACAATAAAAAACAGCTGACTCCAAACTTTGCACAGAAAAAGTACTGAAAAAAGGCACATTACATGCAGGACTCAAGTAAATGTGCATTATTAAAACTAAAATTACCCATTTACAGTAAAAATTATGATAAAACATAAGAAATTAATATATTGCAATGTGCAAAACAGCAGCATCCAACACTTTTAGGTGTCTCTGTGGGCCCCTGCTCTCTGCCTTGCTTGGTGCTATGATCCTTGTGTTCCCTCACTGGATTGGTATCACAGCATACATGTGATATTTAGTTAGTGAATTCATTTAACACTCATAGCATGGAGATTGTTATATCATTCTGACTCATATTACTTTCAAAACAACATCAACAGCAAAAACAAGCTGTTGTTGTTGGGGAGCCGGCTCCCATCGTTCACTTCAACCAGCTGGCTCTTTGTACCCACTCGTTCGTGACCGACACATCATTAATTGCCAGAAGGTTTGCTGTGTCTCCCAGAACAATCTCAAGAGCATGGAGGAGATTCCAGGAGACAGACAGTTACTCTAGGAGAGCTGGACAGGGCCGTAGAAGGTCCTTAGCCAATCAGAAGGACCAGTATCTGCTCCTTTGTGCAGGGAGGAATAAGATGGGCACTGCTAGAGCCCTACAAAATGGCCTCCAAGTGGGCCACTATTGTGAATATCTCTGACTAATCAGAAACAGACTTCATGAGAGTGCCCTGAGAGCCCAACATCCTCTGGTGGGCCTGGTGCTCACTGCCTGGCATTATGGAACTCGATTGGCATTTGCCATAGAATATCAGAATTGGCAGGTTCGCCACTGGCGCCCTTTGCTTTTCACAGATGAGAGCAAGTTCATCCTGAGCACATGTGACAGAGTCTGGATTAACCATGGAGAACATTATGATGCCTGTAACATTGTTGAGCATGACCAGTTTGGTGGTGGGTCACTGATGGTCTCTAAGTATGGGACAAAATCTTTGGACCCATTTTCAGACCTTACACTGGTGCAGTGGGTCCAGGGTTCCTCCTGGTGCATGATAACCTTTAACGAAGCCTTGCAAAATATTCTCTGTATGCTATGAAAATGTTCTGACTCACAGCCACACCTGAGTTGCTTTTTTCTTTTGTTTTTTCCAAACATATTCGAGCCCTCCTAACACATAACTA
Organism: Etroplus canarensis; assembly: GCA_015106775.1. Classification (NCBI taxonomy): domain Eukaryota; kingdom Metazoa; phylum Chordata; class Actinopteri; order Cichliformes; family Cichlidae; genus Etroplus; species Etroplus canarensis. Next base: position 12,905 of record VUQH01035786.1, on the reverse strand, counting down.
CCAACAAGTGATTCTACCAAAACTTCTGTAATTTATATCTGGTTTACTTTGTAGCTGGTCAGGCACTGATCAGTGAAAGACTATCACTTCCTTTAGCTGTAGCCTATGTTATAGTTAAAGATTAGAGATACTTGAACATTTTCAAGTGCTAGCTCTTTCAGCTAATGATTTAGGGCTTTTGTTTTCTTTTGTGCTTTTGTCTGTTCTCTTCACTTCACTCATTCCCATTTTCCACACATTTCCAACTGTTCAGGATTCAGCTCTTATGATTCACATCTATACTGTTGATGCTTTTCTGCTTCACCTCTCCTCTCTCCTCTGGCCACAGTTTCCCCCTTTTCACTCTCCCTCAAAACACATTTAGGGACACTTTAGCTGAAGGGGTGTGCAGAAGGCTATCAAAACAGTGTTATGACCATGCAACACAAACTGAATATGAAAATTACTGTGTGCCTTAGAACTATTACCGCAAAACTGATACTGCAACCAGTTATGTCTGTCATAACAACATGACAAAATAATTTTGTATAAATGTGCAGTTTTTACTGTATGTCTCTAAGTTCTTTGTTTTACTTTATTGTAAGTGTCTACATAGTAATCACACAGTTACATACAAATTTACTCTAGAAACTGTCATGACATGGTTTAATATTGAAGAGGAGTATCAATTTCAGAGAGTAAGTAATAAAGGCAATTTCTGCTGAATGAGCTGCTTCCTAATTTATTGAAGACATTATCTCGAAAGGGTGTGTCTGATTTTCCTGAAAAAAATATATTTCTAATTTTAAACCATTGTTTCTGTGTTTTTACTTTTTAATTTTTTTTTACATATACTTTCAGATGTAAAAATGCACGCAATATATGATTATGATAAAGGCATACAAAGAGAAATTTCTGGGAAAGGAATGCCATTCCTTTGGCTGCTCTATTGTAATCTCCCCAAGGGGTCACCACAGTGGATTTAGGCGCATTGGGAGTTTGGCAGAATGTCATTCAAATGTTGATATGCTTTGAGGTCAAGGTATTATTTTTTTATGAACAGTTTGACAGTGAGATTTTTTTAGGCAGGCATTTTAATAGCAGACCTTTTGAAGCTATCCGGTTAGCCCTGCTGGTATGTGACAGTGCCAGTGCAATAACACAGTTGTGCAGTGTTAGCAGCAAATAGAATATAAATCTGATTATTTTCCTTTATTTCATTGCTTTCCCCCGTGTTTGTATTACATGACATGGCAGATTGGTTTTGATTAAAAAAAATGTCATATATCAAGTCATGTGGTTGGCTTTACCAGGCTGATTTTGGGCTAGTTCCAGGGTATACTACTAACAGGTTGTAGTACAATCGCAAACCACGTCATTGGGATGTTCATAATTAGATTAGATTACTTTATTGTCATTTCAGCTACATATAAAATACACAGTGAAATGATATAGCATTCCCCCAGGACCCGGTGCCCCATACAAGGGTGGTGCCGGCCGGCTAGGGCCCACCTCTGGCCCAGCACAACACCCAGCCCGCGATGTCCTCTTGCCCGGCCACCAGCATCAGGTGATGCCGAGGACTAAAGTCCCGGTCCACACAGCAAGCCAAGATCGGAGTTCCTAGAAACTGTCCATCCGCAGCATCAGCCCTGCGACGATACTCCCCTCGGAAACCAAAACCTTTGGTTCCCGGACGCTGCCCGACAGGTCATGAAAAAACAACGCCACCGGATCGCCAGTTAGCCTCGTCCGTGGACGGAGCTACAACGGCATCTGGTCGTCCTCAAATCTTCGACTTTCGAACATGAACACCACCGTCCCGGCGTCCACAACATCCAAACACCCGAATACCGGGTCAGAACATGGACAATCACAGGGGAACAAGCACCACCTTGGTTCTGGAGTGGCCACGCGCTACCGTCGCGCCGCCATCTTGGCCCAAAAAAAAATGAAGGGACAGAGGAAGATCATGTGGCACTTCCACAATCTGGAGGTCCATACAAAAATGCTCCCCATGCAACACATTGTGATACATCATAATACACTTTAGGTATAGCATAAACATGCCAGGTAAGTCTTAATATAAATTATCAATCATATATTCTATTTTTTGTTACATTTTAAGTCCAGAATCTGTTACTTACTTTTAGACCAATCAAATAAATTGTAAAAATTGTATTTGTTTGTTTTTGTGTATGTTATTTATTTATTATAAACATATGTGTTTTTGTTATTAAGTTTGGGCTATAACCATGCTAGGATCATCAATGCACAGACTTCTGGGCACAAATATTTGGTGGGCCAAAGGCAACTTGTTTTGATGATCAGACTTTTTTCTTTTTTCCACTTTCTTCAATAATTAGACATAGTAGACATAGCCCCCCCATGGGAGCTGCGGATGGCCTGGGTCCCCCAGGCCTGCCGCTGTCTGACTTGCTTCTAGGTAGTACGGGAGCGGCCTACCACCCTCAGTGCTAAGTACATTCTGTGACAAACACACACACTCACACATTCATGTGTGTATGTGTATGTGATTGTATGTTTGTGTATCATATGTCTGTTTTTCTTATTTCAGTTGCAGTATGTGCTTCATAGATGCAGTGCTTGACTTCTGAACGTGCAGTCTTCCTTTTTTTTTCTTTCTCTCTCTCTTCTCTCTTTCTCTCTTTTCTCTTCTCTACCTGTCTGCTCTGGCAAAAAATAAATAAATAAAGAAATATATCAACAAGAGGAGCCTATAGAGTTTATAGAACTCCTTTTGGCAAATCAAATGTGTTTGGCACAATAAAGCATTCAGACGACGATTCTGCTTGCTAATGCTGCCAGACAGGACAGGTTTAAAAAAAAAAAATAAAAGACATAGTAAACACGACTGTGCACATGTACACAGAATAGTTCTGCATGGAGAGTACTGTACCTTACACTTGCCAGTGCCAGTTCTCTCCCTCTACGTGATGCACTTATTCACAGTTCCGCTACTGGATGAGTGCTGAAGCAATAATTAATGTACAAATAAGTCTTGGAGAGCTTTTCTTGAGCTCACGAAAACATTTGGGATTTATCCAATTAGAAAAGGGATACACTTTTTCCTTTATTTAAAAATAAAAAAATAATTAATACAAAGCAGAAATATTCCCATCGGGGGGTTTATATACATTCTCATGAAACTTCTTCACAATTAGGGAGACAATAGATCAGTGGATCGATCATTAATGAGTAAGTGTACTTTCCCTCCATGGATTTGCTTCTTTGGTTGTGAAAGGCAGCAGACCCTCCACTGATGAGAACAACTTGGCTTCTTCCTTTAATGCAAACCAAAGTTCCAGGTCATAAATCCATGGTGATTGTGAATTTGCTGAAGCTACAGCTAACATTCAGATTAGCTTGCATGTTACTATATTACAGGTTGGCTCAGCAACTAACCCTCTGGAGTCGAAGGACTCACCAGCATGTCCACATTACATGAGCGAACGTTCAATCATGAGATGTAGACTCACTGGCAGATCTGCCAACTCAAGAGGGTTAATGTTAATTGTAATATTTTTGTTTTGATATGGTAATATCATATCATGGCAATAGCAATGCCTGATTTGATTTAGCTCAATATATGAACTTGGCGAAAGTTAGCAATTTCAACTCTAGTGCTCAGCAGGGAGTTTCCATTATCCAAACTTAGAAGTTGGAATCTCCATAATAGAAAGAAAAAATGTATATACAGCCCCAGTTCCAAAATTGTTGGGACACTGAAAACTATAAATAAAAATACAATGCAATGCTTTTCAAAGCTATTGAACCAATATTTAATTCACAGTAGAACATAGAAAACATGTACATTTCGTGAAAGTGAGATTTTATTCTATTTCATGAAAAATATTAGCCCATCTTAAATTTTATGGCAACAACACATCTCAGAAAAGGTGGGACAGGGCCATGCAATATAGATTCTAGCTGCTTAGTAGTCCTGGATCAGCTTTATAATATTTTTCATTTTGTTTTGATGCACCAAATGTTTTCAGTTTGTGAAAGGTCTGGACTGCAGGCAGGCCAGTCCAGTGCCCAGACTTTTCCACTAGCAAGCTGTGCTATTCTAATAGCTGCAGTATGCAGTTTAGCATTGTCTTGCTGAAATATGCAAGGCCTTCCCTGAAAAAGATATTGTTTGGAGGGGGGCATATGTTGTTCTAAAACCTGTATTTAAACCTGTTTTGTATAGGTTTGCAATGCAGTGTTGCCTGAGGGCCTGAAGATCACCAAAATTGGTTTTTGGCTATGTCCTTTGCACACAGAGATGTCTCCAGATTCTTGCAATCTTTTTGTTTATTTTGAGCAATATTATGAAATTGCTCCACAGATTGCTGAACCACTGCTTCTTTTTTACTTCTGAGAGACTGCGTTTCTAAGGTGCTCTTTTTATACCCAATCACATTACTGGTCTATTGCCAATTAACTTAATTAAATGCAACATGTTACTCCAGCTGTTTCTTTTTAGTGCCACTTACTTTCCAGCTATTTGTTAACCTTGTCCCAACTTTAAGATGTGTTACTGCCATCAAATTTAAGATGAGCTATTCATCATGAAACATTTGATATGTTTTTTTATGCTCTTTTGTGAATAAAATATTGATTTGTGAGATTTTCAAATTATTGCACTGTGTTTTTATTTCTATTTTAAACAGCAATCTTTTTGCAATTGGTATTGTAGAATGTAGAGTAAGGAAAGGAGAATGGAAGCATATCGAGGCAGTCAGAATGGGACACAAGGTATGCTGGTTTGGCCTCGTGACCTTAAGGTGTCTCCTCCTTTGAGTGAACACCATTATGTCTGATGCTGTCAGTTCTGGCCAGACTGAAGTGTGAGTACTCTATTCTTCTGGCATTGAGCTGTCAGCTTCTCACTCACTCAAGCATCATTTTCCAACTCTCTCTGCTTTTCTCTGTCCTTCTCCAACACAGTCTCTCTCCATCATATGGCAGCAGCAGACAGAAACAGATATTCATTTTAACTTAGGTTGAAATGAATACTGACTAATGTAGTGATCAAAGTTTATAGCATTTTTATACTATTATGATATACCTTTTTTTAAAAAAAAAAAAACTTAGTGTATTGACTATCACATATTGTAGGCCATTTCCTATTTGTTTTTATTTTTTCACCTTTAGTTGAGTATGTTCTCTGTTTTGAGAAAAGATAGCTCACTGCAGAGGCGTCCATCCAAATAAGTAATTCATAGAAATACTGTATTTATCTTTGTGATATTATTTTACTACCTGCTAGGAATGTTTTATTTACTACAAACACCCATGACCCTTCCCCTTTGTGGTTTTCTTTTTTGGGCTATAAGCAAGCTCTACAACATACATTTAGTCATATTTAACTTTTTATTTTTTTGTTTGTTTTTTGGCATTTATGGACATTTCTTTCTTTGATATTAAATACAGTTCACTGTGCTGTCAATTGGAATTTCCCCTACTCAGATCAAATAAAGGTACTTGTCTGAACTCATCTGCCAGTTAGCTATATCAATCTGTTTTTTTTTTGTTTTTTTCATAAATTTAGTGCATGGTGTTTTCTGAATGTTACATATTTATTCTCAATTTGTGCTGTTAATTAAGACATAGTGGTAGTTCACATGCTGGAAATCATTTACCAGCCTCCTTTTTATAGTAAAACTTACTATATGCTGTCAGAACGGTCTTTGATGAAATCATGAATATGCTAATATACAGTGGCTTGTGACCATACATACAAAGATGGCTTGCATCTCAAAATATTACATTCTGAATAACTATTTTCTGGACTTTTGTCCACTTGATCAATTTGTGTGCCCTTTTCGGACTGCTTTATAGGAATTTATATAAAAGAAGATGTATAGAAGAACATAGCAAGGTATTACAATGCCCACTGGGTTGCATTAAAGGTTTTTTTAAGCCCCGAATTGCAGTTGGACAGTGGCATCTACCCCTGAAAAACAGTTGGTTCACACCTTTCTCCTTAAAACATCCACTTTAAGGTTTTACGCTTGATATCCTTTCTGTTGCAACCCTCCATAGTTTGAGGGGCTTGTGCCCAATTTAAGGTATTCTATTCAAGTTCAAAACTTTACACTTAATGAAATATGGTATGACAGCATCCTGTGATGTTCTTTTTAGTCCAACTACAAATACAGAAAAAAAATGTACACTTGAATTATATTATTTATTCAGAAGCTGAAAAAGCCCTGAGATAGGACAAGCCCAGAAGGAGCAGGGATGTAATTATTAATAAAGCAATAATTTTGAAAAGCACACTTACATGAAGCACCACATTAAGCTATCAAGAAAACAATGACTTGTTCAAAATAAAAATAAATACATTATTGACTTAATATTCTGAGAGAAAATATACGGGTTTGTTCGTTTGTTTGTTTGTTTTTTAAGTGGGAGTCCAAGGGAGCCAGAAACTGTAAACGGGTGTCAGACATATTCACTTTAACAAACTATTCTTGTTACTGCTTGCTAATGATATTAACTGCTTTTAAAAAGCAGTGCAATTTTTGGATTGTTTGATATGTATAAAAGTAATTTCTGACCCTTAGGAGGATATCATGCTATATGATTAACTTTATGTTCCTAAGCAATTCATTTTATATTCTAAGTTCTGTACTTAATTTCATTGTAAGGATGAGCTGCCTTTGACAACTTGTCAAAAACATGCACACTTAAGAAAACAGGTCATGTTTCAAATATTTTACACAGGTCAGATTGATATGTTAAAATTTTGCTAATGTGGGCCACGAAGTGAGGTACTTTCTAGTATGTGCTACTGTTGTCACCTTTAGATGGGGTAAAACCCTGGAAGCATGGAGAATTAAGCTTTTCAACTTTTTACAGATCCTAAGCTGTAGTATTTGTTTGTAAACTTAACTTTTCTTTTAAATTAACCTAACCAAACCACAAGTAAAAAGGAAATTAAACAAACTATAGTCTCGCAGTCAAGATTGTGCTACCTCCTTTTCTGCACAGTCACCAGGCAAAGAGCAAGAATACTGAGAACTTTACCTGCATCTGGCTGTCCATATCTAAATATTAATCCAGTCAGATATGAAAATCACATCTTCTTGTTTGACTCTGGCAAGTTTACATTTTAAAGTGTTTGGTTTAATTGGTTTTAGGTGGATAGCTAAAATACTAAATTAATTGACATTCTTACAACTAGATAAAATGCTCCACAATAATGTATTTGAAATTCCTTGTCGATAATGCCTCAGTTTAGTGTATTTTGTGAGCAGCATGAATCTCTGTATCTCCCTGCATTCATTCACAGAATCAAATAACCATTAAAAATGTCTGGGTTTTTTTTGTTTTCTATGCGAAGTTGTTAATAGCCTTGTACTTTCAGTATAACCAATTTTTGTTCTTTTGTCATCCATGTTTGAAGGTATTCACATCTCATGGTCACATGAAACTTTTTTTTTTTGCTTTTTTCTTTGGCCTTGCTTGTAGTACAGTGTTGTGTCATTGAGTTGCCTTTATGCCAAACAATATTAGTCTTTGCCATTGTCAGGAATATCCTAGCATCACTATCATTGTAAGTCATTGAAATAATGCACACCCATGCTTAGTATCACACAGTTGCTGCAGATTTGTCAGCTATACATCCATGAAGTAAATCTCCAGTTCCACCACATCCCTAAGATGCTCCACTGAATTGAGATGTGGTGACTGTAGAGACCATTTGAGTACAATGAACTGCATCGTCATGTTCAAGAAACCAGCCTGAGATGGTCTGAGTTTTGTGACATGATGTGTTATCCTGCCGGTAGTAGTCATCAGAAAATGGGTAAACTCTGATTTATATTGGGGTGGCCAAGGTCAGCAAAAATAGTCTGGTAGGCTGGTATTTCAGCGATGCTCAGTTGGTACTAAGAGGCTGAAAGTGTGCCAAGAAAATACCCCCCCATACCATTACACCACCACTACCATTATTACAAGGCGGGATGGATCTGTGCTTTTGTGTTGTATACGCCAAATTCTGACCCTAATATCCAAATGTCATACCAAAAATTGACTCATCACAACAAACAGTGTTTTTCTAATCTGTTGTCCCATTTTGGTGAGCCCATGTGAACTATAGCCCCAGTTTCCTGTTCTTAGCTGACAGGAGTGGCACATCATGTGGTCTTCTGCTGCTGCTGTACCTTCTCTGCGTCAGGTTTCAACATGGTGTGCATTCAAAGATGCCGTTCTGCATCTGGTTGTAATGAGTTGTTATTTAAATTACTGTTGCCTTCCTATCAAGTTGAAGCAGTCTGGCTATTCTCCTCTGACCTCTGGCATCAACAAGGTATTTTTGCCTAGTGAACTGCTGCTCACTGGATATTTTCTCTGTAAACCCTAGAAGTGGTTGGGAAAATCCTAGCAAATCAGCAGTTTCTGAAATACTCTGACCAGCCTGTCTGGCACCAACAAGTATGCCACCTTCAGAGTCACTTTTACCCAGTCACTTTTGCTTAGTACGAAATTTGTCATGGTCACCTTGACTATGTTAATATGCTTAAATGCATAGAGTTGCTGTCATGTGAATGGCTAATTAGATATTAGTTTTAACATGCAGTTGAAGAGGCATACCTAATGAAGTAGCCAACAAGTGTCTATATCAGTATATGCCAATATAAATATGCTGAAAATGTCCTTCATTCAACACGTACAAGTCTCTCTCAGTCTCTGTGATGAAATAAAATCTAGTATTTGTGTGACTTTTAAGAACGTATCAGACCTACTCTCTCCCTTTAAAATGCACAAACAGTAATGCATTTGTATACAATTAAGGGCACAGATTATTGATAGAATAATTTCAGAAAAACCATTCTGAGCTATGTAGACAGAAAACATATGATTATTAATTATTAACCCCATCCTATGGCTAAGACAGACCACAGGAAGGGAATATGGATAGCTAGACAGATAGTCAGCTCCTAAACCACATTGTGCATCTGTGATGCATAAAGCGTGATGCAGTACAGTTATTTTTTTTGGGGGGGGGATGAAAAATAATTTTGGGTGAGATAACTGCAGCTCTCATCAGCAGTGAAAATGATATAATGCAGCACAAATTTGAATATAATATCCAGAGGAGCAGCAATCACACACATTGTGTGTAGTGCTGTGGATTTTTTTCCCCCAAGTAATGGCATGTTTAAGTTCACTGGGAGGACAGGTAGTATTTTACCAAAATGAGATGCAATAAAGGCTGGCAACTGAAAGCCTTTCATATGCCATGTTACGGAACATAAACATCAATTATGTGGGATCTGGGTGTCTGTAGCACACCAAAAAATGGAAAATAAACACTTTCTTCTGGACATTATAATTAGAAAACCAGTTAATCAACTGCAAAACCGAAACGTGACTGAGAACTAAAATGAACAGGAAACATTTAATTTTTAAACTCAATCTGGCTCATTTCTTATAATTGAGCCTGAGGTCATTTAATATTCTTGAGCTCCCACAATATGAAGGAAGAACTACTGTTCTTTTCTCTGCCCTGATAGATATGCATGGTGATACAGTGCACCCTACATGGGTGAAATGCCTTCTTTATAATTAAACAGTCACTGATGATATATGACCATCAGTGTGGTAGGTCATAGAGGCATTTTAGGCAGTTTTTCTGCAGTGGAATCAGGGACTACGGAAATTAATTTTCACCATGCACATGCAGGCATAATACTGCCGTGGGTGAGGACACTTTCAATTATCACATTAAAGTTCAAATGAGCCACATTTTAATTGCTCCAAGGTTTAATTGTTTCAGTCACCTTTTTGTTTCTATGATTTTACACATGCATGTTATTGCACCATGAATACAAAATCAGTGGTAATTAAAGTGACTGGTAAGAAGCAGCTTAAGAAACTGACACAAGCAGACATATTCAAAAATTTGTTTGATAAATATTCAAAAATTGAAAATAAGGAGTACATGGATGTGTGATTTAGAAGAGAAGCTACTTGTGTTTCTGTGTATTTAATTAAGCTTCTTTACACCATCACAGCTCAGAATGTATCACTTTACTTACAGTATATTCACACTTTGCAAAAAATCATGGTACAGTATATCATGTCTCAGCCTGGATTTCCTCATTTGGCTGTTTATCACCATTTGGATCACAAAAAAGCTTTCTTCCTTCTTCTCTTTTTACAGAAAAGATTAAAGACATTATTGTCACTGATTAATTTTATGTTGTATCAGTATTCAGTTCCAAGCCATGGTCATAATTCTGTGTTTGTGGCATCCTTATGTTAGTAATTCTCCCAGTGGAGGAGGCTTGTAGCTGTAGATAAAGTGGAATAGTATAGATAATGTGAAGTTTATTTCATGTTAATGACAGTACACTAAGAGATTGATGTCCTCATCGGAAAGGAATTATCTCAGTAACAGTAATGTTCAAGTAATCACTGAACATTAGAGGTTGAACATCATTAGGATTCTTAAAGGATTATGCACTTTGTTATACTATAATATTCACAGCTAATTTGTGCTTTGTAATTGATGAGGAATTAATTTATTGTCAAGTGAAAGGAACTGAAAAGTATCCTTACTGTTCTCTGTCACCATAATCAAAATGGTGTAACCAGTGATCAATAAATGCAACATTTTTGTGTCTTTATGTCAGCCAATAGTTAGATTTTAAAATCAGTTTAACAGCGTATGTTTGCAATGTTCTCTCTGTGTTGCACTGTCCAAATCTTTTAATTGTTATGAGGTAGTTTTTCCACTAAAGTAACCATGAAATGGCATAAATATGAATATTTTGTGCACTAGGTCAGTGCCAACATCAGTGACTTTATGAATACACTGGATTTTTTTATTGATTCCCTATTTGGATCATGACATTTATCATTCTGCTTTTTACAGCAAGCAATGCCATATAACCGCTCACCTCAAAAAAGTGTTGTTTATTTAGTTATATTCATATTGTCATATGAATGCAAAATAGAAGGTTCCTTTTTTCTTTTCCTGAGTCTAAGATAATGGCAAAACATTTTTATACAATATATGTACACCAGTATTGGGTCACATACACATTACACCTACAGGAGATTTTATGACATCCCATTCTATATACATTGGCACTGATGTGGAGTTGGTGCCACCTTTTGCAGCTATAACAGCTTCAACTCTTCTGAAAAGCCTTTCTACAAGATTTTGGAGTATGTCTGCTGGAATTTTTGCCCATTCCTCCAGAAGACTACTCCTTTAATACCCAGACTATTTTTCATATGGCCATATCTTGTATATAAAATTTAATGTGACTTTTTGCACTTTCTACTTGGACATTAAAGCTACTTTATTTTGTATTTCATATTTACCCGTTTTTCATATATATTCACATTTAGTGTACTGTCTTAACTTTGAATGTTAATGGGACATTGCACATTTTACTTACAGTTTGATTTTCTTATCTTTCATATCCATATATATTTATTTATACCTAATGGAGCCTCTGGAGCCAAAACTATTTCCACCTTGGGATTAATAAAGAATTCTGATTCTGATGATTCTGAAGAGCATTTGTAAGGTCAGACACTGATGTTGGACGGGAAGGCCTGGATCACAAACTTCATTCTTTTTCTAGTTGTTCAATTGGATTGAAGTCAGCGATCTCTGCAGGCCAGTCAAGTTCTTCCACACCAGAGTCCTCCAACTATGCCTTTATAGACCGTGCTTATACTGTGTCCTGCTGTAATATGTGATTTGGAGATGGTGGCACTGACGAAAAAACATAAGGGAGAGCAGAGATGGAGGTGGCAGAGTTGATGATGTTGAGATTTTCGCTGGGAGTGACCAGGATAGAGAGGATTAGAAATGAGTGCATCAGAGGGACAATTCATGTTGAGAAGTTTGGAAACAAAGTCAGGTAGGCAAGGCTGAGATGGTTTGGACATGTTCGAAAGAGGGATAGTGGATATATTGGACAAAGGATGTTGAGGCTGGAGTTGCCAGGCAGGAGGGAAAGAGGAAGACCACACAGAAGATTCATGGATGTAGTGAAGGAGGCTATGCAGAGGGTTGGTGTGAGGGAAGAGGATGCAAGGAATAGGATGAGACGGAGGCAGATGATCCGTTGCCCTAACGGGAGCAGCCAAAAGAAGAAGAAGAGGAGCTCTGTGCACTGTGGCATAATCCTGCTGAAACAGAAAAGGACCTTCCTCTCTGCTCCCACAAAGATTGACGTATAGAATTGTCCAAAATGCCTTGGCAAGCTAAATAATTAGGATTTGCCTTTGCTGGAACTAAGAAGCCCAGACCAGCAACCCCATAGCTTTATCCCTTCTTCACCAAACTTTACAGTTGGCACAGCGCAGTCTGGCAGGTAACGTTCTCTTGGCATCCAAATAGAGCAGCATGATTTGAGAGTCCAGTGCCGGCTTGCTTTACTCCACTCCATCTGACACTTGGCGTTGTGCTTGGTAATTTAGCCATCACGATATATCACCATCATGAAGCTCCCAGCACACAGTTTTGTGCTAATGTTAATGCTAGAGGAGGTTTGGAACTCTGCAGAGTGTTGACAAATATTATGCACTATGTACCTCAGCACTCAGTCACTCCACTCTGAAACTTTACGTAGTCTTTCACTTTGGAATATTACCACTTACAATTGAACATGGAATATCTAGTAAGGAAGAAATTTCATGAACTGATTTGTTGCAGTGACAGCATCCTGTTACCGTACCACATGTTAATTTAGTGAGCTTTTCAGAATGATCTATTTATTCCCAAATGTTTGTAAAGGCAGACTACATAAACCAGCCACAGCGGCCCACAAGCCAGTGTAGTCCTAGTGCCGGTCCCAAGCCCGGGTAAATGGTGAGGGTTGCGTCAGGAAGGGCATCCGGCGTAAAAACTTTGCCAAATCAAATATGCGGATTCATAACACAAC
>VUQH01035778.1:20746-31889 GCA_015106775.1 Etroplus canarensis | reverse complement strand
GAGTGTTGGACACTTTTCCACACTCTGCTCCTCAGCACTCGGTGACCCCGCTCTGTAACTTTACGTGGTCTGACACTTGGTGGCTGAGTTGCTGTGGTTCCTAAATGCTTCAGACTTCCAGCTGATGGTGGAATATCTAGGAGGGAAGAAATGTCACCAGCTGACTTGTTGCAGTGGTGGCATCCTGTTACAGTACCACACTGGAATTCAGTGAGCTCTTTAGCGCCACCCATTCTTTCTTCATGTTTGTAAAGACTTCAGGCTAGCTACTGGCTTTAACGGGACTGAATCAAACACCTGGATTCATCATTAACAGCTGTGTCCCAATACTTTTGGTCATTTAAACAGTTGTTGGAAGCATAATAAGACCAGCTGATCGGTGTGGGTGTGTGTTCCAGCTGTGAGAGATTATTGTTGGCTTTAAGACCTGACCTGGAATCCATCAGGGACCTGAGCTAGGTGAAGCAAGTTCAGCATATCCGGGCTTTCTTTGAGTTAACTGGCTCAACAAAACCAAATCCGTCAGTCAGAGATGATGGTACGACTGCAGTGATTATTTCTCTGTGAACACTTTCTGGAGACGTTTGATGTCATGTTTGACTCTCCGTGTCCATAAGACAGAGACTCGATGACAGAAACAGAGACCTGTGAAAAACACATGACAACACTGCTGCTGCAAGACAGGCGAGCGATGCTGCAGAAAACTGTCAACCTGCACGGTGACGCGCGGGAGCTCTGACACTCCACACAGGATCAGTCTAAACAGGATCCTGAGTGGGTTCACATCAGACTGTACGGCCTACAGCTCCACAGGACTGTCACTGCTCACCGTTTACAAGTTCTTTGACCATATTAGGACATCCTCCCTCTGTGACACTGAGAATCCAGGAGTGGAAAAAACTGTGAGAAACTGAGTTTTAAGTCGGCACGAATTAGCTGTAAATACAGTGACCTCATTTATTTCACGGCACTGTTTTGCTCAAGGGCACTTTGGCAGGTTGCCCTTTTGGCTGTTTGGATCTGAACAGTAAATCTCTTTCTCAGCATCAAGTGCTAATTTTAGAAGGTTTATGTGTTGCTTCGTCCTGAACGACCGACCGCAGCTTCTGTGTCTACAGAAACCTGATCCCACATCTTCCAGGAAGTAGTCAGGTCCCTTTTTAGACAACAACACACAGAGAAATCTGGAGGAGTTCGACTCCGTGGCTGCAGAAGAACGTTTGGTTTAAACTGCAGACTTTTGAATTAATGACATGAAAAGTGAAGTTCAGACAGCCGCTGAGGGCCTCAAAACAACCTGACCCATCTGCCAACTGAACCCTCGGTGTCCTCTGGTTTAGAGGTCAGGACAGTCTGTCCTGCTGCCTCCTGACCGTCTTTAATACCAGAGCTGCGTTTACTGGGTGAACCTCTGAGCAATGTTTCCACCTGCTAAAAATACCAGCAGCAGCGGTCCTGCCGGGGGTCTTCCTCTCAGCTCGTCATTACACCCTGCAGGACTCAGCCGGAGCAGACGGGGAAGCAGATCTCTCACCGGCTTTCCTCGGTCATACTTCAGTTTGAGCGTGCTCAGTTGGGCGTTTTCCAGGTCAGGCACCACAGAGTTGGAGTGTGGATATTGATTTGTTTGTGGTTAAGAAAAACACAGAAGCTGCTGCACTGAGACTCTAACATTTGCTTTGCGGTGCTCCCTGGTGGTCCCGTTCGGTTCAGGAACAGCCCCATTTATAACCTTAATGCACAAGGAGCTGGAGGATCTCACCAACTCATCTCATCACTGGCCCCACCAGACCAGAACCTCATACGTCTGCCGCTGCCCTCACCATGTAATCTGGAGGTGGAGCTCTTCCTTTGAGAGGGCTCTCTTACGGACGCTCTGCCGAACGTTCTCGTGAGGACCAAAGGTGACTTTGTCTTTAATGTTGGTAAATTAGTTTGCACTTTGGTAGTTTGATTTTTGACCAACATCAAAATCCAGATTTGGGAAAAGCTGAAGAGCTTGACTGATGAACTGAGCCTTCGGTATCACCTGCATGAATCCAAAACTACAATCCTAAACAAAGACGAAAACCAGCGAGTTATTTTTTAGGCTCCGTTTCTTTAAAAGAAAGTTTGGAGATGAGAGAATTGATTCCTGTGCCAGTGAGGCGGCAGAGAGAGCGGCTCCCCAGCCTCCCTGTTCCTCCCTCCACCTCCTTCTCCTTCCCTATAACCTCTTACTCCATCCAGACCTCCAGGAAGTTCCCGTTCTTCCACGTGGTCAAATGCTGCAGGTACGACCGGGTGTTTTGGGGGATCCAGTGGGTTTTAGGTTGAGATGCCAACTCTGAAACCTGCTCGGTGCTCCTAATGCTCCTGCAAAATGTTTCCTTCCCTGAATGTTTCTCTGTCTTTGTTTCCAGATATGAGGCAGAGAATGCCTTCTTCTCCAGTCTGAAACTCAACGACTTCAACATCATCGACACGCTGGGAGTCGGAGGCTTCGGACGAGTGGAACTGGTATGAGCTGATATTTAAGGTTGTAGTATTTAGGTTACAGTCAGAGTTTTATATGAACGTGATGATACAGACTCACTGTACGAGGGCTGAACGATTTTTACTGCAACAACTGTGGAAAAAGAGACGAGCCTGACAGCATTTGGTTCTGGTGGCAGAGAACATGACACATCAAGTCTGGTTCTGAGAGACCCCGAGTTCCCAAATCTAATCTTCTTTATAAGGTTAAAACATGTCAAACGAGGCTGCTGTGGCTGTAAACAGTTTCTGGAAGACGATAAGTGTTGCAACACCCGAACACATAAGGTCACCTGACCTCGCATCCCAACGCCAAGCAAGCCAGTATCATCTGTTTAACTCAGATGATTGTTCTCAGAACTGCAGACTGTACGTTCAGATAAATACTTTAAAACTGATCGTTCCCAGGAACTGTACAAACAACAGGTAACCTCATAGATTATCTGAAGGAATCAAATTCCAACATATGTCCGACATGTCAAGTAAATAAAAGGATCATTTCAGTCCAAAAAGTCTTGATCCAGCCCTCGCATATTTATATGAAAATGTGAAATAGGTGCAACAACTTATTGAAAAAAGTGCAAACATAAGTGGTCTTCAGGAATAGTTCTCCAGACTTCTTGAAGGACATTCCAAAGCTCCAAACCATGACAGAGCCTCCACCGTGCTTTAGTTTTCAGCTAATAGCTCTTTGGGAATCACCCCATTGGTTTGTGAAGTATTTTGGTCACTGCTATGTTGGTGTTTTGGCCATATGTGACCAGATCTGGAGGGCTCAGTCACGAGCTGGCTTTATTATCAGTCTGCATGTATAGAAGGTCTGGCAGTATCACTCAGACACAGATATCTGCTAATTATTTCCCAGAAACTTCCAAGTAAATTCTTGGAATTGAACCCAAACTGGGGCTCAGATTTGTTGGATGGTCTGTTGGTACAACTAACCACACATCAGCCAAATCATTCTGCATATAAATCCTTTAAAATGCTGCCAAAGACTCCAACACAGTCCAGAGGTCCAGTTCTAGGACTCCAATTAGCTGAGGTAAAGCCTCTAACTGTCAGTCAAAGTGGCCACGCCCCTAATAATGCAAACTTTAAGCATTAATATAAAGAGGTGAGTTATAAAACATTCATTCCCTGACCAGTTGTTATGAAGTCAAAAATTAGCTTATAGAGAACAAATGGCTGTAAACATGTGTATTACTGCTGTGAAGGTGGACATTTTAATTAGGGTCTGTGTGGACTGACTCACTGCTGGAGACGACCTCTAGTGGACATTAGAGGGACTGTAGGCGTTTTGTACATGAGCTTCATTATTTAGCCCCAGAGTTTGCTGCTTGTTTTGCATGATTTTCAGGTTTGAGTGCCAACAAAAAGCATCAGATCAGGACCACTTTAGAGAGACAGTGTGAGTGTATGAGGACAGTGAGACAGTGGTGAGGTGTGCAGTAGGAGTGACAAATGGGTTCAAGGTGGGGGTGGGATTACATCAGGGATCAGTTCTGAGCCCCTTCTTGTTCGCAATGGTGATGGACTGATGGACAGACTGACAGGTGAGGTCAGAAACGAGTCTCCGTGAACTATGATGTTTGCAGACGACATTGTGATCTGTAGTGAGAGTAGGGAGGAGGTGGAAGAGAGCCTGGAGAGATGGAAGTATGCACTGGAGAGAAGAGGAATGAAAGTCAGTAGAGGCATGACAGAGCACATGTGCATAAAGGAGAGGGAGACAGATGGAATAGTGAAGATGCAAGGAGTAGAGGTAGTGAAGGTGGATGAGTTTAAATACTTGGGATCAACCATCCAAAGCAACGGACAGAGCACAAGAGAGGTGAAGAAGAGAGTGCAGGCAGGGTGGAGTGGGTGGAGATGAGTGTCAGGGGTGCTTTGTGACATAAGGATAGCAGCAAGAGTGAAAGGGAAGGCATGTGGGAGCATTCACTGGCGGTTTTATAGTTAAGTTGGTGAACAGAATAAAAACAATCAGCTTTGGCAATTTAATATTAGAGTCTGTAATTTTTACTTTTAAATCCTTCAGAACAAATGACGTATCAAATAATTTAAGTGAAATATGTGCACACCTGAATATTATGAGTCAAGAGTGCAAAATTTGACTGAATTATAAAAGTGGTAACACGAAGGGCCGTTTGGGAGCCGAAAGAGCCGGTTCTTCTTGGTGAGCTGAGCCAAAAGATCCGGCTCTCCAAAAAGAGCCTAAATTCCCATCACTGACAGAAACAGCATCTGCAGAGAAAGGGTTAATAACTCACACACATCTGGACCGTGAAGGGGCCCCGAACCGAGAAATGTTGTACAGTTTGCATTTAAATAAAAAGGATGGTGACTTCATGACTTTGATGAGGACGTAACAAACGGGTGAGGCCTTCACTAACGCAACATATGACTCTCAATGTCACCGTGTCACCTGAGCGGCAGCAGCATCTCCTCCATCCTCTCTCGGCCTGATTCTCCTCACTGATCACTTTTATTGATCTCTGCGCCTTTAACACACACAGCGGTTTGATTAGAGTCTCTTACCGGTCTCGTCGTGCAGGCTGGCGGTGTTCAGGGTGGTCATGAGCTCTTCCAAGCTCTCCTTGTTGCCGTTCATCTTCCAGTTACCCCCCACAAAGAACCTGCGTAGCGCCATGGCGGGCGGGCGGACGGTGGCTGATACCCGGTGAGGAGAGGAGGTGGAGGTCGGCCAGGTGATGTCGGAAATGTCAGCTTCGAACACCTGCCAACGTCCTTCTTCTTCTGTGGTGGATTATAAAGGGAGTCAGAGAGCTTCATGGACCATTACCTCCACCTGCTGTACACAAGCTGTACTGAACGTGCTGTCAGGGTGTTTTTATGGACTTTGTTCAGAAATTTTAAAAGGTCTGATTGATGTCAAACACATAATTATGTTTTCCATAGCATGTTTCTTTTCTTCTTCTTCTTCTTCTTCTTTCGGCTGCTCCTGTTAGGGGTCCCCACAGCAGATCATCTGCCTCCATCTCACCCTATCCTTTGCATCCTCTTCACCCTCTCTGACTTTGTCCCCAAACTTTTCAACCTGAGCTGTCCCTCTGATGGACTCATTTCTAATCCTGTCCATTCTGGTCACTCCCAGGGAAAATCTCAAAATCTTCAATTCAGCCATCTCCAGCCTTTTCATCAGTGCCACCATTTCTCCTAACCATGCATCATAGCAGGTCTCACTACCGTCTTGTCTTTGTGTTCTCTGTTGCTGCTATCGTTCACTCATCTCCACCCTCTCCACCCTGCCTGCACTCTCTACTGCTCTGTCCATTGTTTTGGATGGTTGACCCCAGGGTTTTTAAACTCATCCACTTTCACTGCCTCTACTCCTTGCATCTTCATATTTTATTATTGTTATGGCCCCATTACTTTGGATTTTTCTATGCCTTCACATGCTTTATTTAGTGTTACGTCTTTACAATAACAGAATAAAACAAATTAATGCTGACGTCTGAATAATATACCTTCAGCTACTCTCTTTTATTCTCCCCAAGGGGTCACCACAGCAGATTAATCCACACTGGTAATTTAGCAGAGGTTTCATGCCAGATGCAACCCTCCATGCTGAGACAGGCTTGTGTTCCTGCCAGGAGTTGAACCAGGGACCTTTTGCTTGTAAGGCAAATGTGTAAACCACTACACTACTAATATAATTGTGAAGGGGTGGAAAAATCCAAAGTAATGAGGCCAGATTCTCTGTGGAGTCAAAGCTAATGCCAAACACGTTTAACATGTAGGTGTGTTGAAACGCTGGAAATCATTTATAGCTTGATATAAAAAAAACTAGGTGTGTGATGATATACTGTATTTTCAGTGACATCATATTTAATATATCATATTTAAAAATTAGATACAGACATTATGTTTATGATGCACTAAAGCATTCACTCACTGGCCACTTCATTATGTATCCCCATACATCTGCTCTTTAATCAGCCAATCACATGGCAGCAGCTCAGAGCATTTAGGCGTGCAGACATGGTCATGATGACCTGCTGAAGTTCAAACCAAGCATCAGAAGGTGACTTAAGTGAGTTCGAATGTAGCTGCTGATCTTCTGGGATTTTCCTGTGAGTGAGTTCTCTGGGAGAAAATAACTTGTGGTTGCCAGAGGTCATAGAGGGAATGGCCAGACTGCTTAGAGCTGACGGGAAGGCAACAGTAACTCAAATAATCACTCGCTACAACGAAGATATGCAGAAGAGCATCTCTGAATGCACACAGTATGTTAAACCTTGAAGCAGACGGGCTACAGCAGCAGACAACCACACGGCGCCGCCTCTGTCAACTAAGAACAGGAAGCTGAAGCAACAATTCACACGAACTGGACATAAGAAGATTGGAAAAATGTTGCCTGATCTGATGAGTTTTGATTTCTGCTGTGACATTCAGATTTTAGGTCCATAGTTTGGTGTTAACAACATGAAAACATGAATCCAGCCTGCCTTGTGTCAGTGGTTCTGGCTGCTGGCAGTGATGTAATGATGCGGGTTGCAGTTTCCTGATAGGCGTTGGGCTCCTCAGTACCATTTGAGCGTTGTTTAAATGCCACAGGTTACCTGGGTATTGTTACTGACCATGTCCATCCCTTTATGACCACAGTATACCCATCTTCTGATGGCTGGATAAAGTGCCATGTCACAGAGCTCAAATCATCTCAGTGAGTTCGCTGTACTCAAACGGCCTCCACAGTCACCAGCTCTCAGTGCAGTAAATTAATTTTGGGAGGGGAGATCGGCATCATGGATGCATAGCTGACAAATCTGCAGTTACTGTGTCATGTTATCATGTCAAAATGGACCAAGGGCAGCAGTGGCTCAGTGTGGTGGTGAATTTTTGACTTCAGGCTGTGGTCTTTTGTTTTGTGGCATAATTTATTTTATTCCAGTAGATGGGAAGCAGCTCCTCAGCGCTCTGGCACAAGATGATCTTAAACCTCATAGTTTACTGAGCAGCTTCAATTCTGCACCAACATGTCTGTGTCCTCCCCGCTGCTGTGTGCAGGTATGACTCATGCGGCTGAGGTGTGCTGACCTCTAACGTGGCTTCCCTCCAGGCATTTTGCCCTCCACATGATGAGAATCACCACTGCAGAGACAAATTTAGATTCTGGAACACAGACACGGTCATGCAACAAATTAAGTGTAATCCTCAAACTAAAGGTCCTAGCAAGGGTGACCACATCTGAACAAATTAAAGATGGGGCAAACATGGGACATGTGTCATGAGTGGGGTGCCAATTTTCTCTTCATTTATTTTAAATTTTAAAGTTGTTTATTATTTTCCTGATGAATTGCATTATTATAGTGCAAGCTACTCAGTAGTAATTAAAGTCATGAACTGCTGCAGCATTAAAGTGATATACACTTTAACAAATCAATAGTTATGAGTTAATAATGCATTGCATATGAGAATCAAGTTTACTTAATGTACTTTGGATATATATTGATTATATAATTTGTGCGTTATTGAGCTACTTCAGTAGTATTATTAATTTTACCTGGGTAAAAAACCTAAATACTTTTTTCCTCTTCGCACAACATCAACATTTGTTTAAACTCTTGTGCGGCACCATTTTAATAATCACTTGAATAAAGTTATGACCCTGAAGGTCATACCCAGTGTTTTCAATGCCATTTAAACATTCTGATTTCCTGCTTGTTCTTGGTCCTCCCCATGCCACCCCATTTTAAAATATCCTGGAAAAGCCCCTGCTTGGATTCATACGTAGTCTCAGTGTTCTGTATTGTATTTAATGCAATTTTCTAACTACTTTTAGGGATAAATTGAAACTACAGTTTTTTATGGTCTAATGTGACTCCCTTGCATCTCCTCTTTCTATTTCAGTGACTTTTAAAACCGTTTGCTGTTATTCCAGCTGCTCTTCTCTCTGCTAGTCAACTTCAAGGCATCCATAATTCAGCACATCTCCTTTTCTTGTGAGACTCAGTATGTGAGACAGGAGTACCGGGGGAAAAGGAGTAACAAATCTGCGCAGTCCCACATTTTGTGGTACATCTGGTCACCCTCGTCATAGTCATGAAAACACACGGACTCTGACGTGGTGTTCATGCAGAATTCTATGTTTATTAGAAAGATTTTCACAAAGATTTCTCTCTCTCTCTTTCTTTTTATACAGAGGGACTGCACATGTGTAAAAGCACAGCAAAATGCAGCTGAACCCAGGGGAGTAAAGTAAAGCTCACAGGAGGGTTTTATAGCCAATCACACGGCCTGACAGCTGCGCTCCACCTTCAAACTGTCACCCACGGGTGCGTCTTTGTAATTTTACCTGTAAGAGGGGAAACAACTGCAGCCATCTTGGATCAAAGTCTGCTGGTTTTTAACAGGTGACCCAAGATGGCTGTCATACAAATATATACTCTGGATATGTGCAGCCAAAAAAGCCCCAAAGAACATACAAGAAAAATACACTGTACATAAACTTTCCATTCTAATGTGTTAAACTATAAAATATAAATAAATGTACACATCGGCTTTTTATCTAAATGATTGCAGCGCTCTTTAAAAGGTCAAAGATCTCAAAGACAATAAAAATAAATCTGTATTTCTATCTTCTTATTTTCAATATTCACTTTATTCATTTATTGTCAAAAAATCTAGAGATGTTTAACATTTTCAATAAGAGCTTTTTTTCAGCTCTTTTTGATTAATGAGCTATTTTTATGCTTTTTATTTTTTCAGTAATTAAGTCAACAACAGTTAAAGCTCTCTTGTACATAAGCGGGACGCATCGTGCATTGTTTACCTGATGCCATTTACACAATATGACGCATTCGCAGCCTCTCAAAATTTGCATACATGGATGAGGAAGAATCAGAGCGAGAAAGAGAAAGAGAGGAAGGCCATTAAATCTCCTCCAGCCCCGCTTCTCTCCCAACTTTATTCTCCTCTCTTCTCCTCCTCCTTTTCTTCTTCTCCTTCTGGTGTTTTCCTCCGCAGGGACCCCTCAGTTCCACAGTTTGAGGAAGCTGTCCCAGGATCCTGTGCAGACGCCCATACCGTCAGCGGGGACGCCAGTGCAGCTCACCCTGTTGTCATGGCCAGACAGCACGCCTGGGGAGGAGAGGATGAAAAAGAGGTTAAAGGAAAGAAAGATGAGAGACCACTGGAAAAAGAAAACAAAATTAAATGAATTATTGAAGAGAGACAATAAAAGGGAAGTAAAGAGAAGAAAAAGGGAGAGAAGGACGGCATGGACAAGGGAGAAAGCTAGAGGGCATGAGATGAGAGGGAATGAAAAAAGGAAGGAGAGAGCATGGATAAGAAAGAAGATAATATGAGAAGATGAGAAGAGAAAAGAAAAGGAGGGTAGAGGAAAGAAAAAGTAGGGAGAGGAAAGGAAACAACATGAGATAACACTGAAAAACAAGGCAAGGAAGAAGACGGGAAGGAAAGAAGGGACAAGACAGGGAAGCATGGACAAGGACGAAAAGGTGAATGAACGGCCACATCGGACAGGAGAGGAAAGAAAAAAGAGGGAAAGACACTGTAGAAAAGGAAGAAAGACAAGGAGCAGGCATAACAAGAAAAAGAGAAGAAACAAAGGAGAGAAGAAAAGGTGATAAAAGAAACAGGTGAAAGTAAATGAAAAAGGTCAGGTAGGACAAAAGGGGAAAGGAGAGGTAGCATGGGAAAGTAAGAAAGTCAAGGAGCAGCCATGAAAAGAAAAAAGGGAAACAAATTAGTGGAGAAAAGTTACTACAAAGTGAATCAAGGAACAAAGAATGGAAGGAAACAAAAACAAAGGAGAAGAAAGAGAGTGGAGTAAAATAAAGGAAATGAAATGAGAGGATAACAAAAAAGACGGGAGCAGAAAGAAATGGTGGGAGCACAAAACAGGAGCATGTGCAGGAAAAATAAAAGAACAGGAAAAAAGAGGGAAGGACCACACTGGAAAATATAAAAGAGAGAGGAAAATAAATGGAAGGGCTACACAGAAAAGGAAGAAAGGAAAGAAGAGGAAATGATAAAATGAAAAAGAATGAAAAGCATGGAAGAAAAAAAAGGAAAGTAAAAGTAACAGGGAAAAATAGGGAAGAATGAGGGAGGCACAACATGGGAAAGGAAAGGAAAGGAAAGGAAAGGAAAGGCATGAATACGTAGGTGAGTGCAAGAGAAAAGGTACAGGAGACAAGTAAAGGAAACAAAAGGGAAGGAATGTGGAAGGAAAGGAAAACAGAAAGAGACTACAGAGTGGAAAGTTTTTTATTGGCCAACACAACTGAGGTAGATTTTATGTCACATATGTCCTTATTGCATGTAAATCAGTGAAGGTTTCTCAGATTTAGAGTGCACATAGATCACACAGATGAATGTAAACAGATCATATCCTTAATTTCCATAACGCACTGTTTTCTGTTGGATGCATACAGTACCATAGCACCATCTACAGGTCACAGCTACAACAGCACCAACTTTAACAGCAACAGGCACTCCAAGCATCCCCCGTGATGCCGATTTAACAGTTGTATTTCTATGATTTATTTTAAAATTTTGAGTCAGTGCTCGTCTTTCAAACCTAAAAGTACTTTTAACATGCGCTCTCACATCTCCAGAAACAACATTTATCCTGACTTAATGC
>VUQH01035778.1:0-18682 GCA_015106775.1 Etroplus canarensis | reverse complement strand
TAACTTAAAATTAAAGGCATTTAGCATGAAGGTGCCTCCTCACCTGTGTGTGCATCCAGCTCCCTGAGGGTTTTGGGACTGGCCGCCTTGATGTTGTAGACTGTGCAGATGTTGTCCAGACCACCGCTGGCCACCAGGTTACCAGAGGGGGCGAAGGCGACGCTCATCACCCAAGCAGACTTTAGTGGGACAGCAACCAACTGGAAAGTGGAAATTTAGTTTTGTCTATATAGAATCAGCAGCACATTGGTTACAGTGTGAGTTTAACATTTAAGGACAAATTGAAACCAGTGTGTGAAGGCTGGGGAGACTACTCATGATCATTCTAAACCTTTTCCACCCCGTGTAGGCAGAAGTTTAAAGCCTCAGTCCTACGTTTGCAAAAATGATCACGAATCAGTTCATAATGAATCCCAAGCATGTTGTAAGTACTTTGTGACTGAATTCTTTGTAGACTTTGTAAACACCTCATATTGAGGTACAGTTTTGAAGTTTCAAAAACTTTCACAAAGGGTTACGATTTCATAACGATGTCATCGACTGTTGTATCTGCTTCGTAAGCATCAATGTGTCCTAATCTTTCGTAACCATATCAGGCTGGTTCTGCACATTTTTCCTTCAAGGAAGTATAACAAAGTAGTTATGGGGTAGGTATGACACCTAACTGCAGCTTGAATTTGTAACATTTTCCTTGTGTTTCCTAAACAATTCATCACATTTCATATCCTTATTGTAACCGTGCTGTAACAGTCTGCAAGGAGTTGTCAACAAATCATAGTCGTTTTTAAAAAATCAGTTTTTTAAAAATTGTGCTCCAGAGGATACTCTGCAACAAATTGCTATGAATTTCATGTTGCGTTGTTCATAATCAATTTTGCACAAGTGGGAACTTGACTTTAAAGAACGAAGGCGCTCCTTCAGACTGTTGGTTGTCTGTGTTTCCTTTGGCTGCTCCCTTGTATTCTCCTCAAGGGGTCCCCACAGCAGATTAATCTGCATTGGTAATTTGGCTTTACACCAGATGCCCTTCCTGGTCCAACCCTCCATAGTGAGAGGGGCTTGTGTCCCCACCTGGAAACGAACCAGGGACCTTCCGCTTGTAAGGCACCCAATCATGTGAGAAACAGACCACACTGCAACAACAGTAAAAAACTTCTGGTGCTATTAATCACCGTTTACTGTTTTGGAAATAGATTCACCAAGTCATTGCTGGAAAAGAGATGAGCAGTAATGGCATGTAAATAATGAATTTAGAGGTTTTCATGAGCTATTACAGAGATTGGCCATAATTGACTGGTTGACCTAAAATGCTGCTAAAAGTTCTTGAATTATCTTATGCAGGGGTGTTTTGGAGGATAAAACAGTTACTCCACCACTTAATTTAAACTGGACTGAAATGCTCCGAGTTTCTCTAAAGGTTCCTCGTCCCTGGAGAAAGGTCCTGCAGTGGAAAAAGCCACAAGGCTTTAATCAGAGTAGAAAGAGAGTTAAACCGTCGCTCGCCACTTAATTCACCACTGAAATCCACCGTAATCTAATTATGCTGGGATGTACTAAATAAATGGTGATCTCAGCTTAGCTCAAACATTTTCTCCTTCTTTTCCCTTTTATTGTTGTTCTCAGTTACTGTTTAATCTATTCGTACTCTTTGTTTTAATGTTTTTATTAGACAGATATATCTTAAAAGCCTTAGAAGGCAAGTCTAGAAGTGGCTAGATGTCCTACTTACTGGTATCTGATGCATTTTATGTCAGTATATGTAGGAAGGATTTTATGTGATGTCCCTATTAAATAAATAAACAAATGCTTCTGAAAACAAACAATCAGACAAAAGCATATTTCAAGTGATGCTTGACTAAATGAAATTTTAAAATTTTGATTAACTGCATTTTACTGGATAAAAAAGAGCCTAATATATCACATACAATCTTCTTTAATATTATTCACACCTCAATAACATTTATCCAAACAGATTTTAAAGCTAAGTAAAAGTTAAGTAAAGTTATTTGATATTAAACTTCAACAAATTAGCAGTAACTTTTCTTGGCTTCATCTGTTGTCCGAAGCATGCTGTACCGTGAACATATAGTAACGATGCCCGGTTTGTGTCTTATTTTGTAGACTGCGTGAGGTTCAGTTTTACCTTCTCCAACATGTATTGCACTCTGTGGATAAAGATCATGTAAATCAGATCAACTTTAACATACCTTGTTCCCTGTAAAGGTGTCCCAGATAAGCAGCTTTCCATCCTGTGATGCACTGACCATCTGCCTGTAAGAGAGACACAAAGTCTCCATTATTTTAAACATAATATAATAAACCGTGTCTCACTAATGACATGACTTCAGTAGAAATAACATCACATGGCAGCAAAGTAACTCAAATATTCAACATTTTAACTTCATTTTGTGTGCGAGGATGTTGGATTTTATCTAATGTGTTAATCTTGCAAACGAGAATTTTAAACTCATTAGGAAGTTATAAGATACAAATACAAGAAACTGCAGATTTTTGATGCTCCTGTTGTTTTGCAATGAATAAAAATACCTTCTAACCACCCTTTTATTTTCATTACACAATAGTAATATTAAAATCATCTTAAATAGAATAGAATAGAATAGTTTTATTGTCGTTGTCACAGAGCAAAATGAAAATCGGTTTAGCAGCTCTTTGTGAAAGCAGCAAAATATTAAAGGCACAAAAACACAAAGGTGTATGTAAAAGAAAATTTCAGTATATACAAGAACACTGTATATACAGAATAAAATATAAATGCAAAATAGAAAATTGGGAATTGTACTGGACTGCACTGTTGAAAGGCTGAGGGGAGGGAGGCGACTGGCATTTGTAATTAAAATTTATAAGTCTGAAAAAGAATTAAAGGAAAGATTTATGTTCAGTTTCCATTCGTGCTTATATATTTTAGGTTAGAGGTGTTCAAACCAGCTATGGTTATGTGACTTTTATATGTGAAGTTATTTAATCAGATGAGCACTGGCCCAAAACTGTAACTCCAGAAATTAGATAATTCTTTGTCTTCACTGGACCAAGCTGTGTTACAGCAGTGACACAGAAACTGAAGACGATTGAGCCAGCCCTTTTTCCAAACACACTATTTGCAAGCCTTAAACTTTTTAAAGGGTCAGAGTTTTATTCCTCCTCTGATACTTCAAAAAAAAAAATCTGTGCTTCCAGAAATTCTGCTTCACTTCTGGCAGAGACCCTCCCTGCCACCCTCACATGCTCACCTGGAGTCAGCTGACCAGTGCATGGCATAGATTTTGGCCAGGTGACCCTTGAGTGTTTTCCTGAGCTTCAGCTGGACCCGGCCCACTGCGGCCACGCCCCCTGCTGATGCGGACATACTGCCATCATTTACAGCTTTACGGGCCGCCTGGTAGTCACGCAGTGGATTGCACATCGGAAAGAAAAGAAAGAGTTAGTTTAGAAGGTAAACTCCAGCCAGTTAGCATTTTTCTCCGAGCCTTTCCTCCATGAAACAAGCTTACTGCAGCATTTCTAGAAGAAAGAACAAGGAAGCTCCACCAGGGCCACCAAACTTATCCGGAGCTGCATCAACATTTACAGGGTTCTTCGCCTGCACTTGTTTCACTTTTAAACCGTTTCATGAAATTCAGCTTGTTATTTCTTGTCTAATCGCACTACCAAGCAGGGTAACAGCACTAAAATCAAACCTCTTCATGAACATTAAAAAGCTCGATGAGTAATGTACCATCAGCTGCTCCCTTGTATTCTCCCCAAGGGGTCGCCACACCGGATTAATCTGCACTGGTAATTTGGCAGGGGTTTTACGCCTGATGCCCTTCCTGACCCAGCCCTCAATGGTGAGAGGGGACCCCAGTGATGTAACTAAATCTCTTTAGTTTCACTTTATTAAAGGCAATTGTGTTACAGTGTTAGTATGTGTCACCTCGTTAGTGCAACACTGTCTTTCCAGTTTTAAATAACTAAGATTTATTCAGGCAAACAGAAAAAAAGACTGTTTCTATATATTTAGGGAAATCCTTCCATCCTTAAACAGCTGAAACAACCATTAACCCTCAAGTAACCTTGAGAATAATTAATCAAATGGTGCCATTTATGTACCTTTCAGCTGCTCCCTTGTATTCTCCACTAAGGAGTCACCACAGTGGATTAATACACAATAAGTTGATGCAACCTTCCATGGTGAGAAGTGCTCATGTCCCCACCTGGAATCGAACCAGGGACCTTTTGTTTGTAAGGCGAATGCGCAAACCAGTATGCTTATCATACAGGGACCCAACCCAGCCATGGGGGCCCACAAGCCTAGTGCCGGTCCCAAGCCCGGGTAAATGGGGAGGGTTTCATCAGGAAGGGCATCCGGCATAAAATCTTTGCCAAATCAAATATGCGGATTCATAACACAACTTCCATACCGGATCGGTCGTGGCTTGGGTTAACAACGACCGCCTCCGGTGCCGTTAGCCAACAGGGTGCCGGTGGAAACTATGCTACTGTTGGCTGAAGACCAAGGAGGGGGAGAGGGGGAAAGCGTGTTAGAGAGAGATGTAGTGAAGGAGGACATGCAGAGGGTTGGTGTGAGGGAAAAGGATGCAAGGGATAGGGTGAGCTGGTGGCAGATGATTTGCTGTGGCGACCCCTAACGGGAGCAGCCAAAAGAGGAAGAATAAGGATGTCTACATGACTGAGAGTCATCTGCCTTCAAAAAGTATTGTGTGTGTACTTGTGAGGGCTACAGATGCGGCAGAGGAAACACACTGGGAGGCGAGCACTCTCTTCACCCATTGTGCAATTTAGTTACAGTGTTGACAGTTCACAGTGCAGCTCAGGTTGGTGGCTGCTATAAAAAGGTTTAGAACCTGCCACTACCTCTCTGCCAGTCTGAACCTCCAAGATGGTGGCAACAAGGAACAGAGGAACCCTCCTACTTCTGGTAATACTGAAAATTTAAATGAACTTTGATTAATAAATGGTTTTGAATGTGTGGGCCCACTGTGTAGTTATTTTATAGTATGGAAATGATGACTATGATAGTGCTTAAGAAAATTACCAAACGTTAAGCTCAGAGATAAATTGAATTTTACTTAGTCTAGCTAAGACTTTGAACAAATCAATGAGGAAAATGGTCAATAGCAGCACTGGCCTCACATCCACAACTAAAACAAATCCATTTTGCCGGCTAGATGTAACAAAAAATAGAAGCTGCCATTTTAGTGTGCTGTGGCCCATGCGCTAATTCAGTCCTCTAGAGGGCACAGGTTACCTCTGTGACAGTACTGTAATTTGTAATTAAGAAAACTAAAAATAACACTGAAACTACTAAAAACTAAACTAAAATGAGAAAACACACTCTGGAAACTAACTGAAACTAAACTGAATTCAAAATAAAAACAAAAATGATATAAGAATAAAAACTTATTAGAAAATACAAAACTACAATAACTCTGGCCTCACAAAATATGATATGATGCTGTATCAATTTTTCCAACCTATTAGAGATGCAATGTATCTTAGAAGAAAAGATGGGCAGAGGTTTAGCAGTCTGCCAGAATTTACGCCTACAAATTGTGGAGCAATTTCAGAATAATGTTCCTCAATGTACACTTGCAAAGACTGAATATTCCATCATTATACAGTACATAATATCATCAAACCTTTCCAAGACTCTGGAGACATTTATGTGTGCAAGAGACACAGCTGAAAAGCAATATTAGATGCTGGTGATCTTCAGGCCCTCAGGTGGTACTGCATTGCAAACAGGCATAATTCTTCATGGAAATCATTAAATGCACTCAATAACACTTCCAGAAATCATTGTCTGTGAACACAGTTCATCATGTAATCCACAAATGCAGGTTAAAGCTCTATGATGCAAAGAAGAAGCCATATATGAACATGATTCAAAAACGCTGCCATCTTCTCATTTAAATTGGACTGAGGCAGAATGGAAAGCTGTTCTGTGGTCAGAGGTATTGAAATGTGAAATTCTGTTTTGGTGATCATAGGTGCTGCATCCTCTGGACTGAAGAGGTGAGGGACCATCTGGCTTGTTATCAGTGCTCACTTCAAACTCCTGCATCTCTGAGGATATGGGCTGCATTAGTACCTATGGTACTGGCAGCTAAAGGCAACATCAGTACTGAAAGGTATACACAGTTTTCAGAGCAACATGCGCCCTTCTTTTTCTTTTCTTTTTCAGGGAAGGCCTTGCCTATTTCAGCAAGACAATACTAAACTACATATTGCAGCTATTACAAAAGCATGGCCTTTTAGTAGAAGAGTCCAGGTGCTGGACTGGTTGCCTGCAGTCCAGACCTTTCACCAACTGAAAACATTTGGCACATCATGAAACACAAAAATCAGCAAAGAAACATCAGGCTTGCTGAGCAACTGGAATCCTATATCAGACAAGTTTCGGACAACATTCATCTCCCAAATGTCCAGCAGCTGGTCTCCTCAGTTCCCAGATGTTTAAAGACTGTTGTTAAAAGAAGAGGGGATGCTACATAGAGGTAAACATGGCCCTATCAGAACTTTTTTGAGATGTGTAGCTGCCATCAAATTCAAAATGAGCTAGTATTTTTCATGAAATAGCAAGATGTCTGTCAACATTTGATATGTTTTCTATGTTTTTTGTGATTAAATGATTGGTTTATGAGATTTGCAAATCCTCACATTGTGCCTTTATTTATGTTATACATGGCATCCCTTCTTCTTTCGGCTGCTCCCATCCCTACCTTTTTGAAATTGGGCTAGTAAATGAGCCAACTCTGCGTTTTCTGTGGGACAGTGCTAGCAATGCTGGGAGGTAGTCTGAAATGTTAATATCTAACGTTAAAATACTATAAACTGTACAGGATTGCCATTTGGCATGTAAAGGCCAGATTTAGTATAGCCAAAATTAGATACATCCTGCCTCAGAGTAATGCTGAAAAACTAGTTCATGCATTTAATACTTCTATGTTTGATTATTGTAATTCATTATTATCTGGCTGTTCTAAAAGCTCCCTAAAAAGCCTTCAGTTGATCCAAAATACTGCAGTGAGAGTACTGACAGGGACTAGAGAGAGCGATCATAGTCCCCTATATTGGTTTCTCTTCACTGGCTCCCTGTTAAATCAAGAATTGAACTTAAAATCCTTCTACTCACTTCCAAAGTCTTAAACCATCAAGCCCCATACAGTACTGTGTCATCCTTGGTATTTTTCATAGATTCAACCAAAGAAATGGGAACAAATCGGTGGTTTTACAACAGGCTTCTAATAACAAAGCTCCTGAAGACACTTAAAGTTATGTGTAGACACAACATTGGTTTATCCATTGTGGTAGGTCCCCTTTTTATGCTTGAATGATTCAGTCATTCACTGTGGTAAGTGGCTTAACAAGCAAGCAGACAAACAAATAAACACACATTCCTCAGAAAATGTTCAGGTACAAGGACTGGACTGAAAATGAGTGAAAAAGCAGCCAATATCTGAAGTAAAAAAACTGAAAAACCTTCAGAAAGCCTGGAAAACCATTGCTCAAGACCACTTTAAAAGAAATATACCAAAGTCTGGCTTCTTGAACGTAAAATATAAAGAAATGAGGGCTGTCTTAAGACTTCAGTGCAATTTTTCAAACGCTCTTGCATTATACAATGAAGATAAAAAGAAGATTAAATTTGTTTTCGTGGTCTAATGTGATTGTCTTTACATACTCCTGTCCTTTCCTTTAATTCAGCTGCTGTCCTGTCTGATAACCATCTCTTGGTTTCCACAGGGATATAGCCATAGATTGGCATTACCTTTTTTCAGCCATTTTTTAGCATTTAAAAAAAAAATCAGATTATGACATACATATACTGCTTTCTTCACATGTTGTTAATTAAAGACAGACTTTGGGAAAGTTCATATACTGCAGAGCCAGTCAAAATATGGGGCAGTGTCTCAAATTGTGGGACAGAGGAACAAGGGATAACAATGCTGTGCAGTTCCACATAAAGAGGGACTTTGAGTCACTCTACTTTAGATTCTGGTACTTGAATATCAATATCAGCCCATCTGTATATCAGGCTGTACTCTCCAATATATGAAATATAATACTTTTAGTTCATCATGTCTCAGAGAAAGCTATTTTACTTGATTTAAAATTTTTTGGCATATCAAACACAGCTATAATATACCCATTATATGTTGAGTTAAGCTCCCACATGCACCTTTAACACCCATAACATCCATATCAAAAATATTTGCTGCAGGTTAGAGAAAAAGGGTAAGAAAAAAGTGGCAAATTTGCCAGAAAAAAACCTCAGAAAATAGTGTATTTTTGTTCTAGAAGCTCATCACTTTTGCAATTTGTCAACTTTAGATGACTTTATTTAATTATACTTTCCAACTGGCTTCAGAAACGAGTAGAATACTTGTGACTTTAGCCCAGAATTACTATCTTAACATTAGCATCCAGTGTGGACACCCATCCTAAGCATGTACCATTCCCCCTGTTCAGGCAGTGTTTATGCTGTGTGATTCATCCTTGGAGAGTGAAGGATGTGGTTCAATTTCTGGTAATAGTGAGTTTTTTTCAATAAATTTGCAGGTATTTTTCTTGTGAATTTGTTAACTTTTTTCTCATATTTTTACAATTTTTCTCATAACTTTGCATGTTTTTTTATTGTAAATTTATAACTTTTTTCTCATATTTTAAAAATTTCTCCTAATAAATTTCCTACTTTGTTTCCTAGTAAACTTGTGAGAATTTATTCTTGCAAATTTGCCAGCCCCCATGTTTATATTTTTTATTTTATTTCAATGGCCCTAATGCACTGTCATTGTGATGAACTAAATCGGTAAAGAAAATAAATGTCTAGCTACTGAAGCGTGAATATAAACAAAAAGTACACTCTGTACAAAATGTTCTCAGGATTAAAAATTGTTGAAAAAAAAAACTGGCAACCCAGTGTTGCAGCTAACCTCGCGAGATTTGACTGCAACAGCGGTATCAGCTGCTGGGTATTGTAGTCAAAACAGTGTCATAAGCTGCCCTAATTTCTTTAAGACGTTGAAAAGCCTGAATAATCTCATGCATAGAAGCACTGGCGCAGCTGGGGCGCGATTTCCTCACGGGCGTCGTTTATTGAGGAGCAACACCCTTTGCGGCGCTTGACAGCGGTTTTACAACGTTCTTCGGAAACGTCAGTTAACGGGAGGAGACGTGCAGAAAGAGCTGGAAGCGTGTTCCAAGTTCATGCCAGAGACTGACCAGCCTCCAGCGAGAAAACAACACATGCGTGCAAGAAGCTGCGGGGCGCACGGATTTCACACGTCGACGATTTCTGAGCAGGTAGTGCGTGGATTTAATGATGCACACGCGTGTTTACTCACTGTTTGTGTGTGTGGACGAGTCGCAGTTTATTTAAACCAGGTGTGGTCACTGAGTTATTCGGTGGAGTATTTTTAGAGGATAATCAGCAAAGTGTGATGATTGTCTGAAAAAGAAAAAGGGTGTGTTTTGGTTCTGTGCTGGAGAATCTATCGATCAGCTGTAAGGCAACACTCTGTGTAGAACATCGGCGTGCTTGCAGGCACGTACTCGCGTCAAGTACAAATACAGAGGAGCTGCGACACGCAGGGGGGCTGCTGCTGCTGCTGCTGTTGTTGTTGTTGTTGAACCCGTCTCTTTGATTTGTTTTCTTACATTCCCCTCCTCGTCTGCAGGGTTTGTGACAGCTTTGGGGACCTGTGAAGGGCACTCATGGCCCACCGTCAGCACCGTCTTCCAGTGGCCCAGACCACCGTGTTGACTCTGCCACCAGCCAGCCAAGCAAAGGTGAGTGTTTAATTTGCCTTCACACCTCGGCTTGTGTGCAGATTGATAATACAGACGTGTTTGAGCACGTCGAGGGTGTGGATGGCGTTTCACGTTGTTGAGCAACTTGTTTACAGAAGAAGTGCCGAGCTATGCGCCCATATCAATCACACTGACTAAATCCATGCTTAAGACTGTACAGAAATATGTTCTGCAAACTATGATCAGACCCTGCCTGTCACCTGTTTGCCAGCTGCATTTGGTGTTGAGCATTGTGATGGCTTGTTTTAAAGGCACCAGTCATAAAAAAATGCCCATTACTTAGTAATTATGTGATTTATTTATGATTTCATCTCATAAAGTGCTCAGCGGTATGGAGGGATACCTGATACGTGCGTCTGAAGGGCGTGCGTCTGTTGGTACAGTGCTGTAAATAGCAGAGATGTCCAAACTAATCCAAAGCTGGCCTCAGTTTACAAAGCAATGCAGTGGATAGTATTTAGAATAATGATAGATGTTTATAGTAGTTTCACGTGGTTGGAGCTGATATCACATCATCAGTGTTTTTAAGATAGTTGTGTGGGTGTGTATGTGTTTTTGTTTATCTTCTCTGAACAGAAATGCATTGTCATTTTCGAGATATGAGCATTGAACCTAACTATACAGATTTTTTTATTGGTTAAAGCTGATCTCAGGCAGTTTTTATGTAGGTCAAATGATTTGTTATAATGTAAGCTGCAGTAATTACTGCTACACAATTATTATGCCTAATTATAAAAGTAAATGACTTAAATCTAAACCCAGTCTCCTTTCCTGTGGTTTAAGTTGTGAAACCTTTTTTGTTTTTCATGTCAAACATGCTTCTTATCAGTTGGCGTGGGTGTTTATTGGGTGCAACTGTACTACTCAATGAGTGGTCTTGTACGTGCGCACACACAAACAGCTCTGCTTCTGTGAAGTGGAGGGCGGCATTATCCTTTGTGATTCTGTCATAGCAGTTACATCTTTGTGTCTCTAATCAAAATGCAGATTTTTGCTCTGCTGTCTTGTTTGCTGATGGATAGATGTGGGCGCCTTTGTACCGATAAGCATATGACATTTGGGTTGTAGTTTGTGAGGCTCACAGATCCATATAAATAGAGATAAATGATTCAACTTATTCTTTGGGTCCTCATTTGAGTCAGTGTAATGTCTTGGAGATATAATTTCAACATCACTGTTAAATAACAAAATGTCTTTAAACAGGACATGAGGTCTACTTTGACCGCTCTGGACTCCTTGTTGTGTGGTGCCTTTGCTGGCGCTGTGGCTAAAACAGTTATTGCTCCCCTGGATCGCACCAAGATCATTTTCCAAGGTAAGGACAAAACAACAACAATAATATAGGCTGCATGTTAGTAACTTAGCCTCTGTTGCGTGTATTACATGACACAATAAATACAGCCAGTGATTTTCTGTTTGTACCAGAGTTTTCACTTTAAGTATTCTGAACTAACTGCTAATCCTCTTAGTAGATGTTTAGCCTTTATGGGATTGTTGTTGTTTAACCCTGAGGTTCACTGTGTCTCTGTTGTTGTTTCACAGTGTCCTCAAAAAGATTCTCAGCTAAGGTGAGTGCAGGCATCTGTCTTATCAGCACATCAGGAGCTGATAAATTGTACATTTATGCAGGTTAATACATGGCTGCAGTGATAAGAAAAGCAATTTATAATACAAATAATAAACAGCAGAGAGTTCCGGGATTTTGCATATGAGTAGTCACTTGCGTTTCCTCATTATATCCCTGAAAAGCATGATATGATGGAATTATCACCTCTGCTACCGCCGCCGCAAATCCTTCATTTCATCACAATAACTCAAAAACTGTTTGATGCAGGATTTTGAATTTTGGCACAGTGATAGACTTTTATGAGAAGTAAAATCTGCTTGAAACAAAATCCAAATTGATCGTGGGATCGTATAGTTTCAGACGCCATTTTAGTCTGCTGTTGCTGAAACTGAAAAGTAAAAATGTCAGGAACATTACAGAATCAACTATGCTTATCAAGTCTGTTCTTAATTGTCCAATTTGCATTAAAAATGAAAACAATTTGACTGTGGCATCCAGCCTCACATCACACCGGGTGGGGTCAGGTCAGATCAGCATTCATGAAGACATTGGTGTTTTTTGTGGATATACCTTTAGTGGTCACAGGGAGCTAGTTTGAAAACATTATCAGGTGATTAATTCTGTTTTACAGAACACAGAAACATAAAAATTAGATCACGTCAAGACTTCATGTTAGGCT
Source organism: Etroplus canarensis (assembly GCA_015106775.1). NCBI lineage: Eukaryota > Metazoa > Chordata > Actinopteri > Cichliformes > Cichlidae > Etroplus > Etroplus canarensis. The sequence continues at coordinate 6,605 of VUQH01035778.1, read as the reverse complement.
CTGGTACATTCAGCTACAAAGTTTTGTCAATGTGTTGCATATATTGTAAATTAAACATTTAATTGGTTGATTTATAAGTAGTAAATGCATCGATAATAATAATTTCAAAATACCATTATTTACAAAATTTGTGCCGTACTATTGTTGTATATGCACTTACTCACACATTTGCAACATTCAGTCTTAAGTATTACTGTAAACTTGGTTATGTAATGCTATTATGGTAAACATGTTAAGATGATTAGATGTAGAAACATGACAGGTCTCTACCTCTGTTCCTAACCCAGGAGGCCTTCAGGGTCATTTACTGTACATACATGAAGGGTGGGATGCTCAGTCTGTGGAGGGGAAACTCTGCAACCATGGTGAGGGTCATGCCCTACGCTGCCATCCAGTTCTGCTCACATGAACAGTACAAAAGACTGTTGGGGAGCTACTACGGCTTCCAGGGCAAGTGAGTAAAGAATTGCTGCACCTACAGTAGATAATCCTATCTTGTTTTAGGCTGTGCTACCAGCATGATTCTAGAGATGTCAGTATAAGCCACTTGATTTGTCAGCCACTGAAAAAGGCTATTAGGCTGTTATTACTGGCACACTACTTTGACAGGTAGAAATTTCACTGCTGAAGTACATAATCGAAGAGTTCCCCTAAACTAACTAAACTTACTGTGGTTCTTTTCTTTTTTCTTACATTCTATATACTGTTATCTTGTTTGCTTCAGAGCTCTGCCTCCTTTCCCACGTTTCCTGGCTGGCTCTTTAGCTGGTACAACTGCTGCTATGCTTACCTACCCGCTGGACATGGTGCGAGCCAGGATGGCAGTCACAGCCAGGGAAATGTAAGCACTTGACAAGTATGATAACATATGGAAGTGCACTTCTCCATTTGGGTTTGTTCTTGTGTGTATTAGCTGTGTTTCCCAGTTGGACCATTTTGTTTAATGTTACAATATTACATAACACAAGATGGTTTGCAACAGTTTCGTAAGTTAAGTCTTACCTACAATATTGTTTCCCTCAACAGGTATAGTAACATCATGCACGTCTTTGTGCGGATCTCCCAAGAAGAAGGTGTGAAGACACTTTACAGAGGCTTTACCCCCACTATTCTGGGCGTTATCCCATATGCAGGAATTGCATTCTTTACCTATGAGACCCTCAAAAAACTACATGCAGGTACTGACCTTTAAGAGTTTTTCTTTTCAGGTCAGTAAAGTGAAAAAGAGACCTACGGTGGATTTTTATTAAGTCATAAATTTTTCTTTTCTTGTGTTTTTCAATTCAGAAAGAACAAAACGATCTCAACCGTACCCATATGAGCGCTTGGCCTTTGGTGCCTGCGCTGGCCTGATTGGACAGTCTGCTTCATACCCCCTAGATGTGGTACGTCGACGCATGCAGACAGCTGGTGTCACCGGCTCATCTTACAGCACAATTCTGGGGACCATGCGTGAGATCGTGACTCATGAGGGAGTTATACGTGGACTGTACAAAGGCCTGAGCATGAACTGGGTTAAAGGGCCGGTTGCAGTGGGGATAAGCTTCACCACATTCGACATCACGCACAACCTCCTGCTGAAATTGCATCAGATGGGCTACTTTATCCACTGAATCATATGGGAGCAACCCAGGCTTAACAAATAGCGCAGATGAGACTGGCATACGAGAGGTTGTCAGGGCTGTCATGTGGCAATAATGAGTCTCTGGCCTCTGCAGGGCTGTTGTGATGCACACTCCTGTTCCCTTAAGGCTGGATATCAGAAGAGCGGACAAGAGATCTGCTGTGCACACAGATACACTTCATCTCAGACTTTGAAAAATGCATAGCAAGCATTCACTGTCAGAGAAAGTGAAGGGACTAAAAAAAAGTGTTTTGAAATTGCTCACACAATCTGAAATGCTTGAATCATGATACCATCAGTATGGTTAAAATCAAAAATAGGTAGTTTTATTTTTGATTGCATCAATTTGCAGGAGTTTTTAACAAGATAATGCTTGCACTTTATTAAATTTGCATCATTCTTTCAGTTTAACCCTGTATCAACACAGAGAACTCAGTGAGTTTTGATTCTTTAAACTTGGAGAAAAAAATTATTTTCATAAAAGGCTTTCATTTTGTTTATATTAAATAGCCCAATTAGACAGGGATCATTTGTGACTAAAGATTGAATACCCAGTATTTTTTCTTTTACTTATGAAATCTTGAAACTGTGCCAATGTGGAATGAATTGATGGAGTGAATGATTATAGAAGGGTGATCACGTCAGCAGGACTCCAAAGTTTCACTATCCGTCCAGCACTGAGGTGCAGTGAATTTATAGTACTTATGTCTAATAAGTGAATGTTAATCAAACTTAAGAGAAATAAATCTCTGTAAATTACAGATTTGGGTTCATTTGCATGATATTGACATTTCATCTTTTTTAGTGAAGGATTTTATTCCTCGTACTTCATTGCAAGGCATTGTTTACTCAAAAATCTAAATCTAAACCTGACACAGTTACCTTGGTCATATTTTTTGTAAAATAGACCAAAATAACACTTTCTCCACAAATGTATATTTCAAAGATGAACTTTATTAAAACATAAATTTACACTTGTATTGAGATTAACTTTGCAATAAAGGGTCCATCCACAACACTGAGCAATGAATCCTTTTGTCCACTTGGGGGGGCCATGAGACAAGCAAAGCTTGTGACGCTACTGCCAATACACGAGCACATAAGTTTTCAGTATTAAATAGTACTACCTCTAGACTGATTTTTATTATTCACAAGTATTTTGTTTTATTTACATTGGTCTCCTCGTACAGAGATCTGTTAATTCAATTTGGGACTGATTTCTCTGATCAAAAATTGTTCATCAATCAAAAAAGTTTATTTGGAGTTAAAATATAATAAAATTTCAATATTCAAATAGTAAACATTGTAACATGTAGGCTATATCAATTTCATTTACACTATATGGACAAAAGCATTCGGCCACACTTCTTAATTGCCACAGGTGTATGAAATCAAGCACCTAGCCATGCAATCTGCCTAAGAATGGGGAACCATAAAGAGGTTAATGAATTATTGCTACTGTCAGAGGATGCTACCAATGCAGCAAGTCAATATGTTAAACTTTCTCCCTCTACATATTCCACAATCAGCTGTAAAGTGTATAATTGCAAAGTGGAAGTATTTAGGATCTGCAGCAACTCAGCCATGAAGTGGAAAACCTCGTGAAGTTACAAAGCGGGGTCACTAAGTGCTGGGGCTCATAGTGCATAAATGTCTCCAGCTCTCTGCTAACACAGTAACTACAGAGTTCCAAACCTCTGGCATTAACATTAGCACAAATACTGCATGTCAGGAGCTTCATGGCATGAATTTCCATGGACGAGCAGCTGTATGCAAGCCTTATCACCAAGCACAATACCAAGCATTGGTTGGAATGGTGAAAACGTGTTGCCACTGGACTCTGGAGCAGTGGAAACATGTTCTGTGGAGTCATAAATAATATTTTCTATCCAGTAGTCCAGCGAATGAGCCTGAGTTTGGCAAATACCAGGAGAATGTTAACTGTCTGACTGCCCTGTGCCAGCTGTAAAGTTTGGTGGAGGGGGGATAATGCCATTGGGTTATATTTCTGGGGTTGGCCTGGGCTCCTTAGTTCCAGTGAAGGAAAATCTTAAAGCTTGAGTTTACAGAAACATTTGGACTATTCTATTCTTTCAAACTGGTAGGAACAGTTTGTGGAAGACCCTTTTCTGTTCCAACGTGACTGGGCCCCAGTGTACAAAGCATGGTCCATAAAGACATGGTTGGATGAGTTTGGTTAGTAATAACTTGACTGGTCCCTCACAGAGTCCTGACCTCAACCCCATCAAACACCTTTGGGATGAACTAGAGCAGAGACTGTAAGCCAGAACCTCTCATCCAACATCATTGCTTGACCTTGCAAATGTTTATTCTGGATGAATGAGCAAAATTTACTACAGACACACTCCAAAATCTTGTAGAAAGCCTTCCCAGAACAGTGGAAGGTGTTATAGCTGCAAAGGGGGGAACAACTCTCTAATAATGCCTGTGGATTTAAAATGGGATATCCTAAAAGTGTATGTCCTGTAGGTGTAATGTGTAGCTGGTCCCAATACTAGTGCTAGTTGTTGTTCCTTTACTTTCAGTAGATGGCAGCATTGAGCGGCTCCTCTTTGTGCATCCTGGACCATTGCGGGGGATAGTTAAGCTCTGATCACCTCATGGCCTGAACTTGACCTGCCCTTCTGCTCACTTAAAAACTTTGGCTTGTATTTTATAAGTTTTATTTAAAACATTCTGTGTGCATTTTCTGTTACTCTCCTAATTATTTAATCACTTTTGTAATTAATAATTTAAACAGGGAATTCAAATTACAAATTTCCACAGGTCCAACCACACACTCAAACACTGTATAAATGTTTTATGTGTGTGTGTGTGTGTGTGTGTGTTTTAAAATATGTTATGTACCCAAAATAATGGTAAAATAATTATAACATTTGCATTTTGAGAAAATACACTTTATGTCCCCTATAAAGAAAATATTATAACTTTTAAAATGAGCTTCATCACTAATAAATAATTTTAAGAATATGTTTTCACACAGGTAATGAAAACTACCCACACACAAGCAGTTCTTATTAATAAATATAGGGAAACACAGTTATTTGCAGAATACACTTTGAGTGACACTATATGAGTCCCATCCTGCAGACTGATCTGTTCAGCCTTGCATTTAATTAAATTATAATGTTAAAATGAATCTATCCTCGACAGAATATGACTTAGTAATGCTTTTATATTTGTAATTTTTTAAATATATTTTTTAGATTTTAATGTTAATCCTATTATTTGTTTTAATTATATTAAAACAACCAGGATATGCTTTGTTCAGATCTAGTGACTTTTCCTCCATTTTATCCTGCTGTATTCCCTTGCTAGTGTACCTGAGCTGTGAGTGTGTATGCCTCATTTCTTGCATTACTGATGGAATTATTCACTGCCCAAAGTGCTTCTTTTCTTCACCGTGAGCTCAGTGTCATCTTCTGGACTTCCCATCCGAGCCGCAACTGGATGGAGAGATGCTGCCCTATTTCCATCTGCCTACCCTTCATCACCCACCCTCCCTGCTTATATGACCTTGACTATGAATTATGGGATATCCTGCCACCCTACAGTGTGCACCCAGGTATTGTAACAGTCAAAACAATGCGACTGAGTGGATAACATAGTCGGAGGGCGGGTGCCTGAAAGAAACGGGAAGAGGAAGAGGAGGAGGAGGGGTAGAAGGATGCTTCTTGAAGGCGCCGTTGCCATAGGTAACCTGGATCTGTGCCAGGGGAGGGGAGTGAACCATTTGCATGTATTCAAATCTTGCATGAATAATTCACTTTGAAGCTCCTGCTGGAGCATTGGCAGACAAAAGCTGCACAGACATACACATAAATGCACAGTATAGGGTGGAAATGCACACAAATACAGGCTTCCTGCACACACACACACACACACATCCACTCTCATAGGGTCTGAGAAAGGTGAGGAGGTTGCATTGGGAGGCTGACTAGTATAAAGCCTTTCTTGCAGCAGAATCCGATTTGGTTGAAACACTGCCAATGGCAGGAAAATTTTTCTAGGTGCATTTTACTGGGATCAGAAACATTTGGGCTCTCTTTACCCAGAACACAATGGATGGTGAGCAACCAAGCACAGGGGTCATTTGACTTTGAACCTATACTGTGAAAGCCACAGCAAAGGCTTAGCAGAGAATGTATGATGAACGCATGCACACATGTTCACACCCCTTGTAGCACCCTGCAGAAGCCATGTTGGCAGGGATCCAGATGCCATCACTTTGAAGGCCTGCTCTACGATAGCCTCTGGAACACCTGGCTCCAAGGCAGCTTTCATAAATTCACGAGCATTAAAATGCCTAGAGGGATGTTTTATCTAACATAAACAGGCCTGTAAATGTTTACCCGTAAATTTCCCTTGAAAAAAACTAAGAAATGGGTTAAAAAAAAATTGCTAATCACACTGCCATGACTATAAAACTCAGTCAGGAAAAGCTACAGTCCCTCCATGCGTGCATGCTGATATTTACAAGTGCTATAGGATAGTCATCCTCTCCCACTGCCACTCTCAGAGCTCCCACTCCCCATAGCTCAGTCTTGTTAATTTTATAAGATCCAGCATATTGCCACTTATCGGCTGGCAGTGTTGTAAAAGCTCTGGGGTCAGTGCATTACTGAGCTGCTGGGCTCCACTCTTCCATTAGAGGGAGTGTTCAGGCTGCGTTGGCCTTCACTCAATCAAATACAGGCTCCAAACGGCTGCTCCAAGTGCAGATGAGGGGGCACAAACACACACTTTCACGCACACACACACACACACACACACACATACAAATGGAGACTCCTTCAATACCTGGTTGTGAAGCTATCGTACGCATAAATCTGAGCACATAAATCTGGGCACCTGCACACACACACATACACACACACACACACACACACACACACCTACACACACACACACACACACACACACACAGTATGTGCTTGTTACAACTACTCACTGTTTCAAG
>VUQH01035776.1:0-12923 GCA_015106775.1 Etroplus canarensis | reverse complement strand
GCAATTTTATTTTTCAATTTCAACAGCATGTTGTTCAAAAAACTTTGAGCATACAGTACTTTGCTGTTCATTATTTACAACGCACCAAAAGTTAACAAAAGACAAGAAAAACAAAAACACAAATTCTAAAGAGAATCACTGTAAAGGTAAATAATTAAAACACACACACACACACACACACACGCACAAATACAAAAATGAAATGCACAAAGGCCATTCAGTGCACGGGTTAACTACATTTTAAATGTTTCCATGTACATTAGAAATGGCTGCCATGCCTTAAGAAATGTAATGGCTGAACCTGCCAGTGTACACCTCATCTTTTCCAAATTTAAAAACCTCATGACCTCTGCAAGCCATTGTTCATGTGTGGGAGGAGCTTCCTGTTTCAATCCTTTAAAGTATAAGGTGCCTTGCAATAAGTGAAGCAAAGGCAACAGAATTTGAAAAATGTTTAAAAGTAATGTTTTGAGGTATGACCCTAAAGATAGCCGTTAGAGCAGAAAGTTCAAATTTCATCTTATATGTCTCTGAAAATGTATTAAATATAGATGCCCGAAGATTGGGACATGTCCAGAAAGCATGAGGTAGCCAACCTGTTTCTGCTTTGCGTCTGTTGCGCAAGGGGTCAGCCCCTGGATAAAAGTTGGCCAACTTTTCCTTGGAAATATGTAACCGGCGTAGGACCTTGACCTGGAGGAGCCCATGCCTGTCCCATATAGAAGAATAGATTGCCAGAGTTCATCTGTTATATCCAGTGCAAGATCTCTCTCCCAATGTGTCTTTTTAATGGAGAGAGACGGAGACTGCAGATCTAATATAGCATAGATTTCTTTAATTGGCCCTCTCTTATCTCTTTTCCTCAGGTAGTTCAGGAAATGAAGGGTGTCTACAATTTACAAAGTGACAAATTTGTAAGGAGTGTTTTTATTTCTTGGATGAAAATCCTTTGCATCAATGACTGTCCGAAGTCCAAAACCCATGGTCATCTCCAAATGCTGTTTCCTGTCTTGGGATTCTCTGTCAGACAGTCACTGCAGCTGGAGCACATGAGGCACACAATGAAAAAGACTGAAGGAGAGACAGGGTTTTATATATACAGTGCTTAGAAAATTTACTGGACCACCTGTCACAAAAACACGGAAGACCATCCAGCACCATGGAGTGCTGCAGACGCTTTCCTTTCCAGTCAGTTCTCTGAGTTTTACCATTTTAAATAAAGGTAAGGAATTTTATTTCACCTACTCATCCTGGAGCCTATCCCAGCTGTCATGGGGGGGGTGCAGACTGGCAACACACATCCATTCAACTGAGCCCCCTTTGCATGCCATTGGGAGGAAGCTGGAGCACCTGGAGAGAACATGCAAACCCCACACAGAAGGTTGCCAGCTGCTGGATTTGAACCTGGACCCTCTTGCTGTGTGAAGCAACACTGCTAACCACCACACCACCCGGAGTAAGGAATTTCAAACCGAATTCTTCATTTTGTACCCAAATTTCAGCCGGTTCACCTGACTTCTCTAAAAAGCCAATTTTTCTGTCCAAGTATGTAACTATAAATAATAATGTGTTTTATTATTTTTTCTGTTTTTTGTAAAACAGTGAGTTTGAAAGTTCATGGATAACAATAGTAATTACATTTCAGCATTAAAAATACAATTTTGGGTTAAAAAGTGTCTACATAGTGATGTATTAACCATTACAGAAACATGAAAAAATATTTTGGTAATTAACAATGCAGTCAATTTAGGGCAGCTGTGGCATAAACCTTACATTGGGTGGTGGGCTAACGTATTTGTTAAGCACTGTACACTCAGACTGATGACAAATAGAGAACAGGAGGGAGAGGATCACAAGCGACAACAGCAATCAGGGAATCAGGGAAGACAGGAAGCAAAACATAATACAAAGCACAGGACACAAAGGATTACCGAAGTAAAACAGGAGACACACAAAGACTCAAACTAAGCGCAAAGATGCAAAACAACATACAGGAAAGGCAGGTGTGTGTAAACCACTATATTACGGGGACATCTTTCATTTTGTTTTATTTTATCGTAGCAATTAAGCAAAAATGAAAAAAGGATGTTCATAATATTCAGCCAGCACTAATGTGTGTGAATAGGTACCATGTATTATGATTGTAGACTTATTATAAAACAGATATGACCACATAAGCAGCTGTAATCTGAGCATGAGGTCCCCACTATGGGAGCGCAGCCAAGTGCTTGTTGGGAAACATTTTCGGGGTTGGTGATGTCGTTCCTTCCAGGCATCTCTGCCTGCGTTCGCTCTGCGTGAACTCTCCTCTGCTGGAGCTACTGGTTCACATGCAAGACACACTTGGCATGGCGGATGTTTACAGACATTCTGGCTTGAAGCTAATTTTCAACCCTTGTTAAAAATAAAAAGCAGACATGCTTCTGTTATTCTTGTATTTGACTTCATGTCTTGCCAGTGTGCTTTTTTTTTTTTTTCCACCCAACCTGAGGGCAGAAACGCTGATGCCGTTCCCTTTTCCAAACAGACAGACCGACAGACAGCGTGGGAGGGAAGCGAGGGGAAGGGGGATGTGGGCGGTGGTTTTACCAGACTGGGGGTCCCGTCTGCAGGGACATGGGCTATCCATCCAGCCAAGCCTCTGGCAAGTTCTAACTATGGCAACACAGCAGACACTTCAGAAATCCAGATCTGTTCTCCTCGCCTCTTAAGGCTGCCGGTGTACTAGGAGGAGGAGAAGTTCTGCATCCTGGCTCTCTCAAACACCATAAATAACAAATATGTGGGCAGCTTGGAGGAAATCATCCAACCACCAAATAGGAAATAGTATTTCTTAGACTGTGTTACTCTATTAGTCCTCTCAGTCTCCTTATTCCTCCCAGTCTGGAGTCTCTCCATTCAAATTTCCTATTTGTTTTAATTCCCTATTTCAATTTCATGTTCCCTGGAATTATGCTACATTCTCCAACCAGTCTCGCTCATTTAACTACTCATGCCTTTTTCATCTCCGTTAAAAGTTACAAAGCGGATTGCCAGATATTTTCACCAAGTTGAAGTAATGTTTCTGTCCTGGAATCCTAAATGTCTTTGTTTATTTAATGGGACAAAATACAGGGGCCCTTGAGACTAAAGTGTGCTCTCCGTCTCTGTGCTCCCAGTTTCCCCTCCACCCTGTCCAGCTTTAGCAGCTGTGCACACAGAGAATAACATTCCTCCTGATCTCTGCGGTCAAATCAATGTCAGGATGCATTCTGCTCTAACGACTAAGCCAGGTGGGTGAAATTATTATTGTTATTAACCTAAAATTTCACATAGCTTCAAAGTTAATAAATGAGCCAGAAAATCCTCAAGTTCAAAAGTTATGGCAACTGCTTGGATTCTCCAGTGCAAATAATATCCTGATGGAATTTAAGTAAAAAGCAGCTCAGTAAATCTACCTTCAGCTCCTTTGTATTTTCCCCAAGAGGTCGCCACTTTATCCGGATTGGTAGTTCGGTAATTTGGCACAGGTTTTATGCCAGATGCCCTTCTTGACACAACCCTCCACGGTGAGAGGGACTTGTGTCCCCACCTGGAATCGAACCAGGGACCTTTCGCTTGTGAGGCAAATGTGTGAGCCACAGTCAAACCTCTTAATGAGGCTGAAATTCATTAGTGCTGTGAATGAACAAAGAAAATCTCGCTCAACGGAGATCAAATCGACTCTTTAAACAGTTAACGTTAGCAGTTAACGTTAGCAAAAAACAGTTAACAGTTTAACGACTCTTAGGGCCAGCTGTTAAAGAATAGTGGATATCTTTCTGCAAGCGCTAAATTCCACAATGTCATTTTTTTCCAAAGTTTTGGCTTGAGGTGCTGGTCATCCGTTTTAACCAAATTCACCTGTTAACCTGGAGCTGACTCGATATGTTCTGTAAACGTGGATATTAAATATGGTACAACAGGCTCTGACTGAAGTATGACGTGTATGACTGTTCCATGTACAGTCATACACAGCCAGGTGCTGCTAATCAAATGCACTTGATTCGCTGATGATCAGCAAGTGTGACCACTTCCATAAAAGCAGAGGTTTTGGCACTGTGCTGCTCTAGAGCATTCAGGTGTGTGTTAACACAATGCCACAATCTTCCCAGGAGTCGAGTATGTAGGTGAAGAAGTGCCTCACTGGAAAAAGAATGTCCTCCATCTGCATCATAATGTGTAAATCAGTTGCCAAGGCATCCTGCACCAGAAAGTCTGGGTCAATCAGTTTTTCTTTGTATGTGATCATGGATATACAGAAGTTCCACAAAATTGTTTTAAAAAGGTCACTACAATGATCACAAATGCACTTTTTCATTTACAATATGGTGGCTTACACCCTGGTGGTACTACAAAGTAAAGACGGTGAATATCCAGAAATTAGTACTAAAAGCTAAACACAAGACCATTCAAACCTGCCTCTTTCAGCCTTTGATAGTTTCACCACCTCATATGGAAAAAATCAAAGTTAAGTTACACTTCTCTGCTGGTTTCTCTGGCTTTTTGGTTTCTTTCTATCGAGCCTCATGTCAAACCTGTGTAACACAACCAGCTACCAACTCCATAAATACAGTCACTGGCTGCTGCATTGCATACACCTGTTCAAACTGAGCGTCAGAATGGGGAATAAAGGGAAATTAAGAGACTTTAAATACGATATGGTTATTGTTTCTTGATGGGCTGGTGTGAGTATTTCACTGATCTACTGGGATTTTCCCTATGCGACCACCTGTAGAGTTTGCAGAGAATGGTCCAAACAAGAGAAAATATCCAGTGAGCAGCAGTTCTATGGGTGAAAATGCCTTGTTGAGGTCAGAAGAGCATGGCCAGACTATTTTGAAGGCAACAGTAATAACCACTCTTTACACCCAAGGTACACAAAAGAGCATCTCTGAACCCACAATGCATTGAACCTTGAAGCAGATGGGCTCCAGCAGCACCCTTGTCAGCTAAGAACAGGAAACTGAGGCTACAGTTTCCATGTGCTCAATCAAAATTAGGCAATAGAAGATTGGAAAAACGTTGCCTGCAAGGATGAGTCTCAAGTTCTGCCGCAACATCCACACGGTAGGGTGAGAATTTGGCGTAACTGATATGAAAGCATGGCTCCATCCTGCCTTGCATCAACAGTTCAGGTTGGTGGTGGCGGCGGTGGTGCAGTGATGTGGGGCTGCCGCTGGGTGAATCTAGCGGCTGGTGAGTTTGGACGCACCGGTGTCACGACAGGACATGAAATTACCATGGCTGTTCGAGCGTGTTAAAATAAATTTCTGTTTTTAAACTGGACAGTTTCTGATTCTGCTCACAGGCTGGAAGGTCCAAAGACTGCCAGTGTTTTGTCAAATGGAAGATTTATTTCTCTTGTCATGCCATACCTTTTATTCCTCAACGCATGCAGATGTATCTGCTGATATCCAGCACCATTCACGTTCAGTAACACGCTGCTGACAGAACAGTTTTGCATTAATCTCCATGTCACGGCCATTGGCAGTTGGCAAAAAACAAATTTCCCATTTTCTTATTTTCCAGCCCGTTAGAAGTGAAGAGACTGAATTATGTCTAAGTCAGCATGGGCGAGCTCACGACAGGCCGACAAAAAGGGAAAGCAGATGTTTCGATGTGATTCAGGGATTATCTAAAGCTAAACGTACTGATGGATCGTTCTGGGTGGATGTGCACACCTCATGGACGCATTTTTACTTCCTCCCCTTTGTTCACTGTACCTGAGGCCTCGCTGAACAGACAGACGGTCAGATAAAACAGTCAGAAAGACAGATGGATTCATGCTTAAATACAGAATGGAGCTTTTATGTTGCAATTTTGGCAGATTGCCTATCTTTTTATTTAGAACTTCCCCCTCTGGATTCTTTTTTTCTTTAAGTCTCTCATCTCTTGAACTAAAGTGACCTGCTACTGAAATAAATAATAATAAAATCTTTTTGGTGTCTGGGAGTAGTGCGCTTGTAGATTGAGTCCTACTGTCATAGTCTGAGGAGGCTTTGGCTGGGTAGATAATCTGTATGAAAAGCCAAAATAGAGTTGCATATGTTGAAATGCAATCTCAAAACCATCTCCACTGGCTGTTCCCTTGCCCCAGATATCAGCTGGCTACACTATGACGTACCCTCGGCTGTGTGATGTAGCTTTCGGCTGCTCCCTTGTATTCTCCCCAAGGGGTCGCCAAAGCAGATCAATCCGTCTCAGTAATTTGGCTTAGGTTTTACACTGGATGCCCTTCCTGGCGCAACCTTCCTTACTGAGAGGGGCTTGTGTCCCCACCTGGAACTGAACCAGGGACCTTTTGCTTGTAAGGCGAATATGTAAACCACTGCACTAAGTCCCAAAATATAAACCACTGCCCCCAGTGGTTAAGTCAGCAGACAGGCTCCATTGATAAAGAAGTGCTTAAGTCCAAGTCGTTTACCATCCTGAGCCACGACAGACCCATAACTGCAGTGACTTAGCCAGCTTACATCTATGTTATTACATGGGACTCAAAGAATCCTGAATGGAATGGATTCTGTTGGAAAAAGAATAACTTCAGGGCGAAAACCTTACTCTGGAGCAAAGTTAATCAGGCATGACTAGTTATACAAGCAATACAGTTAGATCCATAAGTTTTGGGACATTGAAACATTCTGCTGTAGTCTTGCCTCCGAACACAATTACAGCAGATTTTAAACCAGTCAATCAAAATGTGACTGACTTTCAGCAGACTTTCAGGTTTACTTCAAGGGTTTTGACAAAAGAACTGCATTAACTGTTTAGGAATTACAGCCATTTTTAAACATGAACCCCTATTATTAGATGCTCAAAAGTAATTGGCCAACTTAACATAGTTTTAAATATAAGGGTTGTTTTAAATACTTGGATGAAAATCACCAAATGCTGCGTTGACCCTCTTGGTGCTCTGCCAGGCCTTCACTGCAGTTGCTGCTTGTTTGTGGGTCTCTCTGCCTGCACTTTTGTCTTGACTAACTGAAAAGCTGCTCTGCTGGGCTGAATTCAGGTGGTTGACTTGGCCATTGAAGAACATCCCGTTTCTTTGTCTGTAGAAACTCTTACATGATGCGGCATGCTTATTATAATTTGTCTTACTACCATCTGGTCCAAGTTGATGTTGGTTTTATCTGTCCAGAGTGGTCCACCCCCTCCACCACAGCTATACACACACACACACACACACACATACAACTGGGTAGTTATTTTAGATGTTTTTAATCTGGCCTTCCTGTTCTTCATTGTAACCAGTGGCTTGCGCCTTGTCCCCTCTTGAATGCAGACTTTGACAATGACATGCCTTCATCCTTCAGAGTGTTCTTGACTTGCCTAGATGTTGTGAACGAGTTTTCATAACCAAGGAAAGAATTCTGTGACCGTCCACTGCAACTGTCTTCCATGGTCTTCCAGGCCTTTTGGTGTTGCTGAGCTGGCCAGTGCATTCGTACCCAATATGTCGATCGCAATCTACCGGTCAGTCGCGAAGGTAGTGTGGGTAGGCCGCATGGCATAAAAAAAGACGTCAGCCTAACATCCATCTTCATTGTTACATTTGTCATTTGATTGGCAGCCAGTCTGACATCTGATCTTTTCTGACACACGGGTCACCACGCATGCGTGTTCTGCGCCAGCTGCTGCAAATCTCTAGCAAGCTACCAAGTTGCCTAGCTAGCCTCGAATTTAATTCCACTAAATTAAGAAAGGGTATAAAATGAGTGAGGACGCTGGACCAAGTAAGAAGCCCAAAACCTACCACTTCCATACGAAATGGGAGAAGGGCTTTTTTTTCCCCAATGTCATATTTGAAATGTGTTTGCCTCGTCTGCCAGTCTACCACTGCTATTCCAAAGAAGGGAAATGTGGAGCGGCATTTTTCGGACTTCTCATTGTGTTTCAAGTGTGTTTGAGGCTGGCTATCAGCAGCAACAGTCCGGAGAATGCATCGCTGGCTGATTCCATTCAGTGCAAGTCATCAGAGTAAGCTAATGACAAAGATAGAGTTATATTATGCAATATGGGTGCAGTTACGCAAGGTACACCAACGTATATTGTACATATAAGGAATACTCAATATACTTATATATTTTTTGCATTTTTATAGCAGGTAGATCGTTTTATAAGTAGCTCGCGAGCTGAAAAGTGTGGGCACCCCGTTCTAGATTGTTGTTTTGGCCTCTCCTAAAGATTTTGCTATCTCTCTGATAGGTTTATTTTGGGTTTTCAGTCTAATAATGGCCTCTTTCACTTGTGTTGACCTCTCTTTGGAGTAAACAGCTACAGCTTGAAATACTCTCCAGACTTTTTATCTGCTTAGCTTGTCATGGAAAAACAAAGGAACAGGCCTCAACTGGCTATGAAGCTACTTGTCAATCAATTGTGTGCCAATCATTTTTGTGTGTTTTTGTCTTTATTCTATTTGGATTTTCATGGTTTTAAATCCCTATTTGTATTTATTTAGCTTTAGGCTTATCCTCCTTGTGTTCGCTCTCTTGGATTTCTTGGATCTCTTGGTTTGTTGATGCCCTTTTGCTCAGAGCCTTAGTTATGTATTTTTCACTGTTTGACTTTGACTGTTATTCCTCACTAGTGTCTCCTGGTCTCGTGACTCCTTGTGTGTTTTACTTTGTTAGTCTTCTGTGCCCCGTGCCTTTTCCTCTGTTTACTTCCTGTCAGTGTCTTCCTGGTCATTGACCCCTGTTCCCATCTCCCTCCTGTAATCAGTCTGTGTATATAAAACCCCTGTCTCCCCTTTGTCGCCTTCATATCAGACTCCCCCTTTGGCGTCTGCTCTTCAGCCGCTCCTTGTGTCAAGTCGCCTGTTGACCTTTATATTGGGCTGCCTGTTTGAGACTCTGTTTTGCCTTAATAAAAGATTCACTTTCTGCTGTTCCACTGAAACTTCATGTTAAGCATTTGGGTCCTCATTCCTGCTCCACCACACCCCCAACATGACAGGTGAAATTACAAAAAAATAATAATAATAATAATAATATTTTTCCCAAAATATATGGCCTTAACTGTAATTTAGGTAATGCTTAAAATAAGTGCCTGGAGGCATTTCAGTGTGCATAACCGCAGAGTGTCGAGACTCACTTCTAGAAGGAATTTGTTGCCACCTTCAACACCCTTTTTGTGTGTTTTCCAGCAATCTGGTATCCACAAAGTAAGCAGTTTACAAATCTTGCAGCCCACTTGATGATTGGTCATTCAAATAAAAAATCGAGCCCTCACTGTACATCCCTCCTTCGCTGGCCTGATCGGCTCTGGCACAACTGCTGTCCAAGAGCACAGTGCCTGTTCTAGGTCAATGAGCACAGAGCAGGCAGTGACCGGAACTTTTTAGCTATGGAAGAGCAAAAGCTGAAGTGCTGGTTTCTCAGACATGGCACCAACCTTCACTGTAACAATTAGTACTGGTAAACATCCTTTTTAATCTGTGTTTTTGGGTTTTTTTTTAGTCCCATCACGCAATAAAGCTAATTGTGAGAGAGGGACGCTGCTTTTCCTCCTTTCACTGTACCCAGCTCCCAAACATTTGCGTGTTTTGTTGATCACATGAGTTTCTGTGTCTCTTGTAACCTAAACAGACCGAGTTTAACATTTTGATTGCTGTTCTTTTAGCTGCCGTGGGTCACCTGTGTTCCTGGTGATCGGCGGTAGTGGAGGTTTGAATGATTAGGTCTACGGCGCTGTCTCGTTGGGGTATAAAAGAAGCAGGCGAGTGAAGTATTTATTAGAACACCTGTCATAAAAATGAGAAAGACCAGCCAGCGTCATGAGGCGATTTAATGCAGACTCGTTTCTGTTCAGTGCGTTCTCTGCGTTTTACCATTTTGAACAGGAATGAAGAATTTCAAACTGAATTCACCTTTTTATACCCAAATCTGAGCAGGCTTCTCTGAGAAGTTAATCAAGCATAACGTTCAACCACAAACCAATTTTCTGTTCGGAAATGCAAATAAAAAACTATAATTTGACAACTTAATCAAGAAATAATAATGTTCTGTACTGTTTTTCTGTTTTGTTTTTTTTTTTTGGAAAGCAGTTAATTTGAAAATTCATGCATAACAATAATAATTATAATTTAGTAAAAAGAAATCTCATTTTGATTGAAGGGTTTCTACATACTGGTGACAGAAACATAAAAAAAATTATTTTGGTAATTAATGCTTTTAAATTTAGGACAGACGTGGCATAAACCTTACTTATTGGGTGGTTGTCTAATAAATTTGTTAAGCACTGTGTGAACTCTGGTCTTTAAATATTGCTGACACATTTCGGAGGTGTGTTTTGGGTAATTATCCTGTTGTTGGGTGAAATTGGCCCCAGTCAAGTTCTGTCCACAGGGTATGGCATGACGTTGCAATATCTTGCTTTCCTTCCTCAAGGTCCCTTCCACTTTGTGTACAAATCTCCTATTTTGCCACCTCCAAAGCACCCGCAGGCCCTCACGCTGCCTCCACCATGCTTTACTGATGGCATTAAGCACTGATCTTGCATCTCATTTGTTCTGCGTTTCCTTCCTTGCCCTGGTTAAGTGATGTGATCCATGCAGGTGAGGTTGGGAAGGCATAAGCAGAAGGACTGAGTCTGAGTCGTACAGGGAGAGGTGGCAGCCTGCTGTGAGGCTGTATTTTGTATAGTTTTATTTTAGTTTCTTTTTTCTCTTTTTTTAGTTGGGGTCAATAGATTTGTTGTTAGTAAATGTCACCTTTTGCACACATGCTCCTGCTACAAGACCCGCTTCGTCACCATCCCTTAAAACCTTTCTAGTGCCCAACATTACCAACTCCCCTGGTTTAGGGTCTCAGCATGACAGTCTCCCCACATTTAATACCACAGTAATTTTGGTAAGTAATGTGTTTTGGCACAGGTAATACTAAATGTTTTTATTCATTTTTTTTTACTGGTTCAATTGTACATCACTTAAAAATCAAATAAGGAAAAATGGCTCAGAACAGCAACATTTGATCAATAAATGTCCTTTATTATTTTTTAATCTCTAAAAAGAGAGAAATCTCTGTCCTCCCTCCTACTTTTCTCCATCTTTCCAGTTTCCTTTCATCAGTTTTCCTTGCGTTCTTCCCCCCCTCTCCGTCTTTATCACTGTATCCCTCCCCTCTCTATCTTTACCTTCCAAGTCTGCCAACTCCCATGCAGATCTGAGCTTGGACAGATGGTCACGAGCAAAAGTGTTTACTTGCACACAGTCCCTAACAAAATGAGCAGATGCCTGCAGAGCTGCAGCTCCCCTACAATCACCATGATACCGAAACAGGCCCTGCAGGAGGAGGAGAATGGAAAGAAACCAACTGAGCTGAGGAGGAGACTTTCAATTTTCTCACACAGAAATGCATGTCATTACACTCTCCCAGTGAGTGCCAAACCTGACTTCTTTCAGTTCATTTTGCCTTTTCAGCTGTTTGTCATCTTCATTTTCTCTCCTCCAGTGTCTTTTCTTTTAAGCCTGTGGAAATTTTAAGGTTCTTTTAGACAAACGTAGGGCTTTCCGCTTCTCACGGTGGCTGTGTTCTCTGGCCTTTATCATATAATGAACTTCAGCTGCGATCATAATGTTTCTCACTGGCACTAAATTAGTTTTGTGTAGATAATTTACATCCAGAAGTCAACAAATAAGCAAACACTCAGTGTGCGACATAGTGTAAAGCATCTATAGTCGCAGCAGTGCTAAAACACCCACTTGGACAGTTTGAGGAGAATCACTGGGTTACAGTAATCACTGGGTTTCACACATCCTAATTATTAGTAATGTTACGCTTCATAAAGCAGCTCTGGGGCATTGGGCACATAAGCCAGTTTTTGCTGAGACCAAGTGGAGCTGGTTTGGACTGCTTATATGAAAATTAGATGATTTCATCTAAAGTCTCCACCAGACAAAGGTTGTTTGAAATCTCTCATATATTTGGAGCATAAAAGCTGTCAAACGAGGCCTTGCTGAGTTTGTCTGTCAGGATTACTCAAAAACTATCAGCAAAATCTCCTGACATTTGGTGGAAAGGTGGAGCATTGGGCTGAGAAAGAACTCATTCAATTTTTCCTTTACATCTTCCTTTTTTTAAAAGATGGAGCACAGACCTTTGGCATTCTCCGAGAACCCTTCTAATTGCATTTGTTAAGTTTTGGGTTCTCACAGAATCCAAGTTATGTTGGTAATTTTACTGTCCACTATAATCCTACAGCATGTTTACTCTTTGCTTTCTTGCTCTTTTACAGTTTATATTCACACTATATGTATGTGTTAATTACATTCTCTATTTCCAGATATTTTCCAAAATACATAAATAAAAATCTGTAATACATAAATTCATGTGAACTTTTAAACTGACAAACACACAAAGAAAAAGTAGTATATATATATATATATATATATTTTGCCAATATGTTTATTGTCTTTTTCAAAATTTTTTCACAAACACATGACATATACACATTGCACACGCAAACTGCATACCCTTGCATCATTTTTCAATTAGAATAAACGTAATGAAATTGGATTAACAAATTATGAAGGAAAATAATTTTTTAAATAAAAATTTAAAAAAAAACATAAATAAAGTAATTAATTAAAAAAATAAAATAAAAAAAGGGGGGGAGAAAGAAAGAAAGAAAATGGGGGCTACATTTTACGGCATTTGCAAATCATTTCAGAAAAATCTAACTCTTTCACTTATCATCATATTCATATATGGTTCCCAGAGTTTATCAGAGTCTTTTCGTTTGCCCTTGGCAATGTATGTTAATCTTTCCAGTTCAATACATTCAGAAAGTTCCTTCATCCACATCTTCACTGTAGGAGCGTCCATACTCTTCCAGCATAGTGCAATAGCTCTCCTGGCTTGTAGAAGTCCAAAGTCCAAAACTGCATACTGTTTCTGTGTTTG
>VUQH01035774.1:0-12849 GCA_015106775.1 Etroplus canarensis | reverse complement strand
CACACAAGAAGAGCCAGAGAATTAGTGCAGTTCAAAGATTCTGATTTATTGAAACAGACTAGGAGCCAGATGTGAGGCCATCTGTCTGACAGCTGAACCTTGGCTGAAATTGAGTCATCTAGTAGGAGAGTATCAGGGTAGGAGCGCATAAACTAATGCCTGGAAACCTCAACAAATTGAAGCGATGTTCTAAAGAGGAGTGGGCCAAAATTCCTCCAGAAGTTACTTTTTTCTTCAGCATTTCATACAATTCTCCTCTGCTACTCTTCCCAGTCAAATAGACCTCTTGTCTACATCCGACATGTTGAGTTCCAACCAAAACGTCCTTCCAACATGTTGTCCCCTAGCCTATGAATAATCCCTTCTTTAGTAACTTGCTGTTCTTTCCATTTACTAGTTGAGTCGTCAAGGCTAGGAAGCTAGCTCGCTATCATCTCAGTATTGATGATGGATGATGAAATATAACGTTTATAATGTCAAGGTTTTAGCTTCTGCTGCTACCAAATGGATGGTTAAAGCATGCACTTCACTTATTTCTTTATAAGCAGTTAGGAAACAATGTTGCTTCTAACATGTTCCAAAGTATGCACGATTGTGTTGCGGTGATAATTAGTGTGTGAGCTGCTAAGGAGCCCAATGTCACATTTTGAAGATGTACCAGAAAACTGACTATAGCTCCACAACAATGGTAGAATGGGGCGAAGGGAAATTAACAAACCTGTTTCTGGTTATGTGTTGGAGGAGATGCTACCATCTACTGGTATTTGCTATGCAATGAGGTGAAGTCAGTGCGTTCGGAGGTGAATGTACAGTAGCCTTCACACACTGTAAATTCACAAGCGCAAGCTAAATGCAAAGGGGTGCTTATTTCCAAATTGCTTTTCTCAGCAGAGAATACCGAAATGTAATGGAACTGAGCACATCTTTCCACTCTATGCATTATAATAGCTCCACTCAGTTGCTGCTACACTCATATCTGTCTCTGTTGCATCAGAACATTACTGGACAAAAATCCCACTGTTACAGTCCTGATTACTCAAGAAACACTAAACTAAAACCATTTTGCACCTTTTCTGGTTATTTTATTCAAACACAACCCATCACCATTCCTGTTTCATTACATTAGGTGGACTTACTGTTGAGAATTTTTTGAAACAGGTTTAGTGATATCACTGTCACTTACTCATTGTTATAAGGCTACTGCTTACTCTAAAGCACAGGTAAAAAAAAAATCCAATTTTTGGTAGCGATTTTTCAGCTCTAACTCTGACCTGATTTAACCAGAAGGAGAGAGACTCATTTAAAACTCTCCCCAGTGGCTCTTATCCATAGGTTTCAAGTTGTTGATTAGATTAGATTACATTTTTGGAGTTGTTAGTGACTGAATATGCTGGTGTTTGTGTCTGTGAAACTTTAAAATAAGCCCAGGGTTTCAGGGGTTTAAAGAAGGGCTGAACATTAACTTTTAAATAGTAGACATTTTGGAACGTGACTACTGTATGACTCACTTTGCTTCAGACTTGACATTGAATGGCTCTCTACATCATGGTAAGGTTGGTGGACTTCGGAAAAAGTGTAAGTAAGTCTCTGATTTGTACAGTCATGGGACGTTTTAATAGGACTCTATGTAGTACTAATTAAATACAAACTTACTTTTTCCATTAAGAATTAAGAGTGTAAACAGCAACCAGATGCTATTATAAGCCAGTGTGTCTAGAAAAGTAGACATATTGGCAGTTTGCTAGTCTAACGCATTCAGGTGACACAATAGGCATAAACTAGCATGTCAAGGTCAAAATGGGGATGTTTGACTATAATGCACAGCACCGTGGTTGGTAAAAATCATACACAACATATCAGCACAAATACCATTTATAAACTGTTAAGCAGAGAGTGCTATTTAGGCTTGTTTTGTAGCAATAAGACTTGGCTACCTTGTGTTCATTAAGTCTACCATGAACGCCTCCGTATACCAAAGTATTCTAGAGTCAGATGTGAGGCCATCTAAAGCCTGGCTAAAACTTGGTCATGGAACAGGACAGTAATCCCAAGCACTAAATTTCATCAGACAGGCTGAAAAAGAAAAGAATCAGGGTATTGCAATGGCCCAGTCAACGTCTTGACCTCAACCCAACTGAACTGCTGTGACTTGAAGAAAGCTGTGCAAAGACAAATGCTGGCCAACCTCAGTGAACAGAAGCACCTTTCTGAAGACAGGACCAAAGTTCCTCTAGAACAATGAGAGAGACTGATAAAGTCGTACGATAGCAATCACTTCAAGTTATTGCTGCAAGAAGTTGTTCTACTGTATAAGCTACTGAATCCTGAGATGTGTTTAGTTTTTTTTAACATAATTGCACAGAATCCTGTGAAAACCTCTCTTTTTCACATGAATGTATGTTGGCCCATTTTGCCAATAAATCTAAAGCTAGAGGTCAAAGAGAGAGTGATGGAGAGAATGTGTGTGTGTGTGTGTGTGTGTGTGTGTGTGTGTGTGTGTGGCTTGTGATTTTGTGGCCATGGTGTGTCAGCGTTGCTCTCTCCAGGGGGTGTCCCAGGCTGGTCATCCCTACCCTCCTGCTGTTGTATCTCTCATAGCTATCACAAATGGAAACCAGTCAATATCAGCTGAGATGGAAAAATCTTTTAGTATTTGGGTAATGGTGTCCATACCTCCAAAGGATCTGTCTAAAATAGACACACTGCCTTTGAAACTATTGTATTTCCCAGAGAGAATCAGTGAGTTGTTGCAGTCCTCCTCTAACTCACTGAAAAGCAATCATCCATTTTTTGGTTGAAAATGAGGATAAATACCTTATGTAAGCTTGTGCATTCTAGAATGCAGATTTATTGGTACAAATTGACGCTGTTACTTTCTTACTACAAACTGTAAAATCTCTATCTGATTCTACTAATTTGGTGCTGCTGAGCTGAACTTTATTTGCCTCTTTGGGGCACTAATCCAAAATGAGATAACCGAAAAAACGCTCATTATGAAATTTTATTTCATTTTATTTTATTTTTGTGAGAGGCCTAATTACTTATAAATTATTTCATTTTGGATTATGCAGTTGTAAGTGTGATTTGCATAATGAACATCAGAAAATTAAAACTTTCAGCAGGGAACCATTAGAAAAACAAAAGATAAAAAAAAAGTGGAATAAGATGCAGCAGTGCCGAAAAGCACAAGAAGAAAAACATGTACATGTATCAGCTTACAGAAGTTCTGAAAAGATATCTTTGGCAGCCGTAAACTTTGTGCCACACCTAAAAGCAGAGCAATTTTCTGAAGTGAAGTGGTTCAAACTGCAGGCGGAGAACAGCAGAGTCGTCCGCAGCAGACTGATCCAGCATGGTACCTGCTGCTGCCACGTCACACGCCAAAAATAAGGCTAGCTCCACTAATGACTGACAGCCTGAGGCTGGACAGAAATAAGTGGCTTCTGAGGGCCTTTGCTTTTTTATGCTGGACATACATTACTTACTTGGTGAATAAAATATACTTTTTTATTACTGTTCTGTATATACTGTACACATTTGCGTGCATCATTTTAATAATCAGCATTTGGAGGTTGCCTTTGTCAGAACTCCATTCATTTTTGTTCTTTTTCCCTTTTTAATCCAACTGGTTTTATAAACCAAAGCAGAAACAGGCCTTAATTTTATGGTATTGAATATGAATTTCAACAGTGAAAAGATTCGAGAGCAGCAAATGAGATCTGCGGTGATTTGGCTGATGCTTTTATTAGTTGGATATATACTGCATGGCCTCTACAGTATATATTGCCTTTTTTGCAATGACTTGATATAGAGCTCTGATTTTAGCTGTGTGAGCAGCTGCTTTCATGTGCCCTTAAAATCCCTATATACTATAAACTACATATAAACTACCTCTTATTGAATGAATTCAGGTATTTCATTTAGTCCCATTGCCACAGGTGCATAAGTAAAGCCATGCAGTCTGCCCTCACAAAGACTTATGAAAGAATGGCTCATTCAAAAGGGCTTACCAAATTCCAGTGTGGTACTGTAATAGGATGCCACAAGTCAATTTGATTTCACTATTAACTGTAAGTGGTACTGTATTATTGCAAAGTGAAAGTATTTAGGTTCTTAACTGGCTATTAAAGCCTGTAAAATTACAGAGCTTGGCTGCGGAGTGTGTAAAAGTTGCCAGTGCTCTGCTGATTCAGTAAGTGCAGAGTTCCAGACCTTCCCTCCATGTCATGGGTTTCTATATCATGGCAACTACATGTAAGCCTTACATCACAAAGCACAAAACCAAGTGTTAAATGCAGGGGTTTAAAGCACATTGCCCCTGGACTCTGGAGCAGTGGAAACATGTTTTGTGGCGCGATGAATCATGATTCTCTATCCGGCAGTCTGATGGGCACATGTGGGTTTGGTGAATGCCAGGAGAACGTTGCCTGCCTGACTGCATTGTGCCAGCTGTAAAGTTTGGTACAGGAGGGATAATGCTATGCAGTTATTTTTCTGGGGTTGGCCTGAACCCCTTAGTTGTCGTGAAGGGAAATCTTAATGCTTCAGCTCACCAAGACATTTTGGACAATTCTATGACTGTGTCCCAGTGCGCAAAGCAAGCTCCATAAAAGCATGGTTGGATGAGTTTGGTGTGGAAGAACTTGACCGGCCTGCACAGAGCCCTGACCTCAACCCCATCAAACATCATTTAGATGAAGTAGAACAGAGATTGCAAGCCAGGCCCTCTCATCTAACATTAGTGTCTGACTTTACAGATGCTGTTCTGAATGAATGGGAAAAACCTCCCACAGACACACTCCAAAATCTTGCAGAAAGCCTTCCCAGAAGAGTGGAAGCTGTTTTAGCTGCAACAGGGGACCAGCTCCATATTTATGCCTATAGATTTAAAATGGGATGTCATAAAAGCTCCTGTAGCAATGTGTTGCTGACCCAATACTTTTGTCCATATAGTATATATGACTGTTTTCAACAGCCATTCAATTAATTTTTCATCTCACTGACCTTTATCTCATCTTTCTTTTACCTACTTTACTTTACCTATTGTGATGGCAATAGGATTTCAGGTTCCAGTCTCTGTACCATCAGATTACCAAATTAACACCAGATAAACATAGATATCAGAAATCACAACATAAGCAAATACTTTTAATAATTAAATGCTACGAATGCAATAGTGATAGTTACAGCATTTTAAAAAATAATCCAAATGCATCAAATTATTTTTAAAAATAGAGTAGCTCTGCATTAACAAAAAAGTCACATCAAATAGTGTACAGTATGCTATTATTCATTGGTTTTGCAAAATAACTTTCAGGGAGCCCTTAGGTAATATTTGGTGCCTAAACATAAGTAAAACAAATAGAAAACACAGACCTCCACATTAGATCATTAACCACAAACTTGATATTTATGCTATCACCCTTTCCTGCCTATTTATATGGACTGTGTTTCTCATTCCTTTTACTCTCAGGTTCCGTAATGCAACACTGGGTGCATCATCACATCAGCACCAGTGCCAAAGGACACCTTGTGCATCTCTGTGGTACCAGCAGCTTTGATGAAACAGCAGTATTTCAGGTATATTTTCCAATTTATTTTGCGTTTTAATCCTTCTGCAACCACAATCAATGCCATTGATTTCCGAGTGGATGACTCTGACGTGCTTCTTTGGAAAGTTCAAGCGCTGCTGACCAGCTAGGCCCAGCAAGCCGGTCGTGTCCCTGCTGTGGCGACGGTGGTCCGTTTTTTGCTCTGAAGGTCCTCTGTGAGCTGGAGGGTCACTCTAACAAGAACCCAGCAGAGGGTACAGACCTGGCTCATGTGTTGCTATGCCAATCTCGCTGAGGCTGCAGAACACAAACTGCAGTTCAAGGTGATGGAGTTTGTGTCTGTCCATTACAGCTGATATATGTTCTGTTATTTATACACAGTATGATTTCTTAATGTATTTAACAGCACAGATTAAATCTTTTCAAAACATATGTGTCGCTCATGCCGTCAAATCCCAGCTTACATGCTTTCTCCGACCTTGATGACATCACTGTGAGACACACCGTTGGGTTTCTTCTCAAGGAAAATCAAACGAGCCGAGTGCTTGTTTCAGTTGACCTCTGTGTCTTTTGAGGAGGTCACACTGTTGGTCAAGTCCACAGTCCTCTCACCATTATCGACCAGCAGCAGGGTGTTTTTATCTCCTGCCATGCACCGAGCTCTCTGCTCCTGGCAGACTGTTGGGCAGCCCCGTCGCTCTGGCACGGCATCACAGCCTTGATTTTGGAAAGAACTCTGCCACCCCAACACTCCTGGGTTGAGCTGAACTTTTGACCCCGTCTGTCTCGGAGACAAGTGTCACTGCTCTGTAATCCTTTAATCCTTTTCCACCTAGAATTTATTGTAATAAAAAGTGCACGCTGCAGAGAACAGGTAGAGCCACGAGCCTGCTGCAGAGGCTGCCAAGCTCGTCTATTTCTTGCTTAAAGACTATGAATTGCAGCTTATGGCAGAGAAAGAGGATGAGTGGGCTCGGTTTTCGCCATCTCCTCTTACCATCTGTTGTATCCGCCTCATTTTGCCTGTGTGTAACGTAAGCCTGTTTCAACATGTAAAGCTGCAAGAACAGGCGGAGCTGAATGCAGCTGAGCGAGTGACCGACTAATCCCCTTAACACATGGGACGGTGTCGGCTCCAGCTCTAATTGATTCCCAAAAATGACGTGCTGAATCTGAAAATGAAAGGTTTGAGATTCCTGCGTGGGTTCAGTCTTCCATCGGCAGCAGCCAGACTCTCCAGGTGCTGCACGTCTCGATCCGTAATCAGAAGATAAGACATGCAGGTTGCTGCCACTGCACTGAGCATGTATTTGCTTGCATGCGCGTCACTCCTTGCTCTTTTCAAGGCAGCAAACATTTTCGACATCAGGCTTTCAGAGCGGAGAGACGTTTGATTCCCCCTCTACCCTCCTCCTCTCGCTCCCATCATATATTTATAGAATCTCTTTCAGGGGGGTTGGGAAAGCAGAAAAAGAGATTATGATGGCTCCTCTGAGGACTTTCCTCCGTGCCAAACTTCTCCATTTTCTCCCTCCTTTTGCGCCGAGACATCCCTCCTGGTTAGGCTGTCAGAATTTCTCTCTCAGACATCTCAATTTGTAAACATCTGAAAACGTTTCCATCTCACGCTGTGACATTCTCGCAACAGATGCAACCAGACGCTGCAAATGAAAGCACCACAACATTATACTATCAAATGCGAGCGCTTGGCCTCGGATGTTTAGCGACTCGCAAATGGAAATTCATGCATCACTTTAAGCGAGATGAGTGTTTGCATGTGTTTATCCTCCTTTGTTCCCTGCATTAATAGCAGTTGATTGCGGTTAAGTTTTCTGATATCTTTTCATGGCTCAGCCACATGAAAACATCTCATGTGACATACAGCCTCTGGATACGCTGCCCTAATTAGCACTTAGTGCACATAGTCATAAATCTGACGATGGGTGTATATTGCTGCCCTATATACTTGTATACCATTAATGTAGAGAAAGTGAGTCAGCAAGTGCTTGAGGGGATACTTCCTCCAGCTCCTGTATTCATTTTTGTACTTCCTTCACTTTCTTTAACATCCACTTAAATATCTCATAAGTCTTCCCCTTGTGGAATAAACAATCATAAACTATGTAACGTTTAACCTCTTCACATCCGCCAGATCTCTGATGACCTGTTTAAGGTTTTAGATGCTATATGGACAAAAGTATTGGGCCACAGTTAATCAGCGAATTCGACTGGCGTACAAAATGAAGCACCTCACCATGCGGTCTGCCTTTACAAACATTCATGAAAGAATGGGTGCTTCTAATGAGCTCACTGCATTCCACTGCTTGCAATACCTCATTTCATGGAATTTCGACTATGCGGTGTTATGGCAAAGTGGAAGGTGTTTAGTAACCACAGCAGCTCAGCCACTGAGTGGCAAACCGCTTAAAGTTACACAGCAGGTTGGGTCGCCAACACCAACACTCTGTAGACTCAGTGACTGCTAAGTACGAAACCTCCTCTGGCGTTAAAGACTGGACAAGAGCTACTATGCGCTGGAAGCTTCATGGCATGGGTTTCCATAGCCGAGCATCTGCACCCAAGCGCAGTGCCGAGCGTCAGGTGGACTGGCGTAGAGCACACCGCCACTGGACTCTGGAGTGGCGGAAATGTGTTCTGTTGAGTGACAAATCACACTTCTCTATCTGGCAGTCTAATGGACAAGTCTGGCTTTGTCCATTACCTGCCTGACTGCACTGTGCCAACTGTAAACATTAGTGGAGGAGAGATGATGCTTTGTGGTTATTTTTCTGGGGTTGACTTGGGCCCCTTAGTTCCAGTGAGCGGAAATCTTAAAGCTTCAGCTCACCAAGACATTTTGGACAATTCTACACTTCCAACTTTGTGGGAACAGTTTGGGGAAGGCACTTTTCTGTCCCGGCATAACTGTGCAGTAAGCTCCATAAAGGCATGGTTGCATGAGGTGGGTGGGGAAGATTTTACACCTGCAGAGAGCCCTGAACTCAACTCCATTAAACGGTTTGGGGATGAACTAGACCAGATGTCGTGAGGGAGGCCCTCTCCTCTTATCTTCTGG
Source organism: Etroplus canarensis (assembly GCA_015106775.1). Lineage (NCBI taxonomy): Eukaryota > Metazoa > Chordata > Actinopteri > Cichliformes > Cichlidae > Etroplus > Etroplus canarensis. Next base: position 4,221 of record VUQH01035774.1, on the reverse strand, counting down.
ATGAATGGGCCAGAATTCCCACAGACACACTCCAAAATCTTGCACAAGGCCTTCAGAGAAGAGTGAAAGCAGTTAGGTGTAATGTGTAGGTGGGCCAATCCTTTTTTCCATATAGCGTGTAAAAACTGTAACTATTTGACATGCCAGAATTAAAATCGTAGAAGTTCAAAATGCATGTAGAAGACCTGATCAGAAAAGTAACATCTTGTACCTTCTCAAACTATGCTTGTTTTAGCACAGTAACTTAAATGCAACCCAACACTAAAGTTTTGTTCAGATAAAATATGAAGCAAGGCAGTAGCTGAAGGTTTTTTTGTAGGAAACTCAAAAATCGGAGGAGGCTCTGATGACTGAGATGAAAGATGCTCCTCAGTGGGTCAGGTAGAAATACAGCTAGAAAATAACATAAGAATGCATTCATCATTTAAACGTCACACTTTCAGTTATCATCATAATCATTCTTCTCTGTCTCATTGTTATTAATGCTATTGCATGGATTCATAAAATTTATACTCCCCTTTTCAGAAGAAACCACAGTTGTTTATTAGCCTACTGCATGACTGCAAATGTGAAACTATGAGGATGTAGTAAGATCTGATACAGATGATAAGCTTTATTTATTTAGTTAACAAGGGAGCATTTAACAGATAACAGATTTCTCTTATTTTCATTCAAACCATCACAAACTATGCTTGTTATGCAAGTGGCTGAAATGCAACCAAACACTAACCCTTCACCTAAGTGGTGAATGTGAAAAGTATACGGAAGTTTTGGCAACATTTAGAAACATAGTTGGCATTATCTGAATCAGCAGCTGACTGAAAGATAAAATTTCCACTTACGTAGTTGCATTTCAGCCAGAGGCTCCTGGTTTACGCATTCGCCTTATCGGCAAAAGGTCCCGGGCTGATTCCAGGTGGGGACACAAGCCCCTCTCACCATGGAGGGTCGCTTCAGGAAGGGCATCTGGTGTGAAACCTCTGTCAAATTATCAGTGAGGATTATTTGCTGTGGTGACCCCTTGGGGAGAATACAAGGGAGCAGCAACTGACTTAATTAGTTGCAACATGTTGCTCCAGCTTTCTTTTTAGTACCACTTACTTTTCCAGCCTTTTGTTGCTCTTGTCCAACTTTTATAAGTCGTGTTGCTGCCATCAAATTCAAGACGAGCTAGTATTCTTCATGAAATAGTACAATTTATCACTTTCAACATTTGATATCTTTTCTATGTTCTTTGGTGAATAAAAATTGGTTTAGATTAAATTATAACATGTACTCTTACATGCTTTGAATGTAAAGGCAAAAAAACGGAAAAACATCTTTATTTGTACAGGTGCTGGAATTCAAACCATCTTCATTACATTAATTCATCCTCTAATAAGGACTTTACATAGACTTTTTCACATGAAGGTAAAACCAGGTAAGCCTTTGGAAATGCTATCCTTTCCTGAAGAAGATCTACTTATGATTTTAGTTTTCTGTTTCTCATTTATGTTTTCTTTCATTTCAGCCTCACACCATTGGCAAAGGCCAGTGCTGTCTATCTACAGGACCTGTCTGAGACTAGCTCCTGATTTGCATTTGGAGCTGTAAGAGAAAGGCCCTGCTCATAGTCTTTACCTCCAGTAATGTTGAGTGTGATGGCCGCACCTGCAGCTGCGCAACTATAAAGACTTGTCAACCCCCATGCACCAACACTTTACCTGTATATAATGTAGTTTAGTTGGTCTGACATTGCTGAAATACATGTGCTCGATTTTCTGGTTTCAACTTTGTTAAACTGTATTCAGTTAATTTCTTGTTTTACCGGTGCTGGGGGTGGTCCATGTGGCTGAGGCTGCAGGTGATGTGCAATAGGGGACAGCCCTGCTTTATCTGGGAATTGCTGATTGGACCATACCAAGCACAGCTCTGTCACGGGGAGATAAGGGGAATAGATATTCAATTTTAATTTATGTATTTTCTTTTAATTTCTGAGTTGTTTGGGTTTATTTAATCCCGTATTTGGTTTCTGTTAAGTTAAGTTAACTCACAAGCTAACTGTTGGTTTATTTCTTCATAACTGAATATTTTGTTAGGATTTGTTTTCCCTTTTTGTGAAAGTATTTAAGTTCCCTTTGTTCTTTGTTAGGTAGGCCAGTTTGTTTTATGGTTAGTTTGGAGTTACTCCTTTTTGTATGTTAAGTTACTATTTGACCTAAGCTCAGTTTGGTTCATTTGATCTCTTTTAAGGGCCTGTATGATTATTTTGTATTTTTTGGGTCTAAAAACCCCACATTTTTTTTTAAATTACTGCTGTGTCCTCGTGCCTAACTAACTCGGTCCCTCACATTGAGAGTATGGTTTTTGAAACCTCACAGAAGCCTTAAATCACACAGAACACAATAATAGATAAAATAATAGCTTACGAAGACAGAAGGAAGAATTTACAAGGACAGCTCTAATGGCTAAGACAACAGATGCTCTTCAGGGGGTCATGGGGCATACAACACGGTGCAACAATAAAGATTACTTAACAACAAAAACACATTCAGCTCATCTTTTAAATATCTGACTTTCAGTTATCATCATCTTCTTTGTCATCATTATCATCATCATCATGATCATCTTGATCGTCATCATCATCATCAGCATTCTTCTTTTTCTTTCTTACCATAATCATCATTACTGCATAGATTCGTGAAATTTAAGATAAGTGCTGGTAAATGCATTTTTGTATATAGCAGTAATACACTGTGATACATGTACAATGTGTATCACACATGCACAAAATCTGAATTTCTCTTTCAGAAGGAGGAAACTGCAGCAGTTTTTAGACAATGGAAGGTTAATCTATGAGGATGTGCGCAGATGTGATAAAGCAGTTATGTGAAAGATACCAAAAGTCAGTGCAAAGCTTTATTTAGGTAGTTTGCAAACAATGAATTACAGTAAAAGTTGTTTTTTGTCCCTGTCAGTCTGCAACTATCTAAAAGTAATCCTTTACTCTTATATCTTCTTATATCTACTTATATCTTCTAAGCTTGCACTTATAATCTAACTTACTAATGCTTTCTTTGTAAGTTTCTTTCTAGTGACAGTCAAGCAATTCACTCTGCAATTATGACAAATATGCTCAACTATTTAGCACAGAAATATAATATAGAAAGCTAAAATGAAGAAATATATGTGGTAATTTAACCTGCACAGCCCCCACAAATCATCATCTACCCAGGGATGAAGTGTTACCAGGAGAAGACAATACCCCCATCTGCCTCATCAACCACTTCTTTCCTCCTGTCATCAACATAACGTGGATCAAGAATGATAAAGAAATAAGAGTGGAAAATCCTTTTATTAAATGCTTAACTAATCCTGATGGAACTTTTCATGTTATTTCCCAAGTGGACTTTGTTCCAGAAAAAGGAGATATTTACAGCTGTACTGTGAAACATGAAGCACTGGAAGAGCCGCAGACCAAGTTTTGGGGTGAGAAGAAAGAAGCTTCATATGATTTACTATCATGTTGTAAAACCACATTCAGATTTAACTCATCAGGTTTTCTTCTGTCCTCTGCAGAGGTTGAAACAGATGATATTAGCATTGGTCCGTCTGTCATGTGTGGACTTGGCCTGAGTCCTGGAGTGACTGCAGGAACATTCTTTTTGGTGAAAGGAAGCTGGTGTGAGGGCACTCTGGACCCTGCTGGTTAAGTTTTATGTAATATTTTGTATACTACTCAGATTGATTTCATCGTCCTTAGTTTGTTTCCAATGGGCATAACTGCTTAATCTGTGGTTCCCAAAAACCTTAACTGTACCTTATTTCCATTACTTCTTTAATGTTTGCAATAAAAAAATGTCAGTAATTTTTACAGTTTAATAATAAATACAAACTACTTTCAGTCTCTTCATTCTTTATATGAGTCAGTGTCATAGAATTATCATAATTTTGTCTTCCTCATTTTTGTCATTACAGATGCATCTTCTTCTTCTTCTTCTTCTTCTTCTTCTTCTTCTTCTTTCGGCTGCTCCCGTTAGGGGTCACCACAGTGGATCATCTGCCTCCATCTCACCCTATCCCTTGCATCCTCTTCCCTCACACCAGCCCTCTGCATGTCCTCCTTCACTACATCCATGAATCTTCTCTGTGGTCTTCCTCTTCTCCTCCTGCCTGGCAGCTCCATCTTCAACATCCTTTGTCCAATATATCCACTATCCCTCCTCTGGACATGTCCAAACC
>VUQH01035768.1:73100-91092 GCA_015106775.1 Etroplus canarensis | reverse complement strand
CTCTCCCCCTCCTTGGTCTTCGGCCAACAGTAGCATAGTTTCCACCGGCACCCTGTTGGCTAACGGCACCGGAGGCGGTCGTTGTTAACCCGGGCCGCGACCGATCCGGTATGGAAGTCGTGTTATGAATCCGCATATTTGATTTGGCACAGTTTTTACGCCGGATGCCCTTCCTGACGCAACCCTCACCATTTACCCGGGCTTGGGACCGGCACTAGGACTACACTGGCTTGTGGGTCCCTGTGGCTGGTTTACCTACACATTGTACCTACAGGTGCTTTAATGATATCCCATTCTAAATCCATGGGCATTCATTTGGAGTTGGTCCTCTGTTGCAGCTAGAACATCTTCCACTCTTCTAGGAAGGCTTTCTACAAGATTTTGGAGTGTGTCTGTGGGAATTTTTGCCCATTCATCTAGAAGAGCATTTATGATGTGAGACACTAATGTTGAATGAGAGGGCCTGGCTCGCAACTTCTATTGTAGTTCATCCCAAAGGTGTTGGATGCAGTTCAGGTCAGGCCTCTGTGAACGCAACTAAGTTCTCCTCCAACCACGCCATTATGGGGCTCACACTGGGGCACAGTCGTGCTGGAACAGAAAAGGGTCTCCCCAAAACTGTGCCCACAAAGCCGGGAGTGTGGAATTGTCCAAAATGTCTTCACAGTTGACACACTGCAGCCTGGCATTTGCCAACCTAGGGCTCGTCCATCACACTGCCAGCTAGAGAAGAATGATTCGTCGCTCCACAGAACATGTTTCCACTGCTCCAGAGTCCGGTGGTGGCTTGCTTGACACCACTCCAGTGGACGTTTGGCATCGTCCTTGGTGACGTAAGGCTCGCATGCAGCCGCTCAACCCATGCTATGAAACTTCCAGCACAGTTTTGTGCTGATTTTAATGCCAGAGGAGGTTCAAAACTCAGAACAAAAATGAGCCAGCGGAGTGCTGTCCTCGCCACTTGGCGACCTTGCTCTGTAACTTCACGTGGTCTGCCACTGCACGGCTGAGAAGCTGTAGTTCCTGAACGCTTCCACTTTACAATAAAACCACTTACAGTTGACGGTGGAATATCTACGAGGGAAGAAATTTCCCAAACTGACTTGTTGCAGTTGTGGCATCCTATTACAGTACCACGTTTGAATTCAGTGAGTTCTTTAGAAAGACCCATTCTTTCTCAAATGTTTGTAAAGGCAGACTGCATGGTTAGGCTTGATTTTACACACATGTTGCAACGGGACTGAATAAAACACCAGTGAATAAGATCTATTTCAGGCCAAACTGTGGGAAGGAATCTGAGCAAACCAACACAGGCAGGGTCAGGGAGGCGTAGAGGCTGGACTGGAGCCCATCCTAGCTGTCACAGGGCGAGAGGCGGAGTACACCCTGAACGCGTCACCAGCCCATTGTAAGGGTCAAAGGAAGAACATTCAAACCCAAAAAAGGCTCCAGTCAGCCAGCAGGTTCAAATCCAGGGCCGTTTTGCTGAGATGACGTTCTGCCACACTGTAAATCTAATAATGGTAAAACACTAACTGATGTTTTTATCAGTTTTGCTGCAGAATGAGTATTTATAGCTGTTCACAGCAAACTAGATTCCCCTTGTTTCCCTGAAGTTTAAAATGCAGAGATTTCACTTGTATGTAGTATTTTAAAAGTTTTAAATCAATACTTTATCTCGAGGGGCTAAACACTGATTTAAGCAGTACTTTTTAGGGGAATAATCCGCATTGGTCCCTCATTTTTGTCCTGTACTGGAAAACAGAGGACCCTGAGGGTGAATGTATACATGACTGCCATCTGGTGGCAGCATGATGTAGGTTTGTTGTTTTCCAGTGACATTATTGACTAAATTCTGTTTCTAAATTAAGAAAAATCCTTTGGGGGGGCAAATTGATGTCTAACAGTACACATGAGTCCCAGACAAACACATCTTTAATCCTTATGTCTCAGCTGTTTATATGAGTTTTCCCAACATGAATTCATAAGATTAATCATATCTGCAAAGGTTCCTTATAAGATGTGCCTGAGACTATTTATTCTCCAAATTCTGCAAAAAAAAAAAAGAGTTTAATATGAAGTTTAAACCCTAAATAATCTTGCTGTTTAATGGGTGTTACTGCTGTGATTTTTATACATTAAGTCTAAACCACTGTTGCTACTTTAGAGAATCAAGTCAAGTATGCACATGCACTTTAAGTGCACACAAGGAGGTAACTAAAATACTTCTTGTAGTAAATATATGTAAGACTATGTGACTTTGTGACAGAAGGATAGCAGCAAGTGTGAAAGGGGAGGTTTACAAGACAGCAGTGAGACCTGCTACGTTTGGGGACACTGGCACTGGCAAAAAGGCAGGAGCTGGAGGTGACAGAGTGGAAGATGTTGAGATTTTCCCTGGGAGGGACCAGGATGGACAGGATTAGAAATGAGTACATCAGAGGGACAGCTCAGGTTGAGTTTGGAGACAAAGTCAGAGAGAGAAGGCTGAGGTGGTTTGGACATGTTCAGAGGAGGGACAGCGGACATATTGGACAATGGATGTTGAGGATGGAGCTGCCAGGCAGGAGGAGAAGAGGAAGACCACAGAGAAGATTGATGGATGTAGTGAAGGAGGACATGCAGAGGGTTGGTGTGAGGGAAGAGGATGCAAGGGATAGAGTGAGATGGAGGCAGATGATCTGCTGTGGCGACCCCTAACAGGAAAAGAAGAAGAAGATATGACCTTATGCATGTCTTTAGAATGTATTTCTTTGCAGATCACCATATACTAACCTTGAAGCATCAGTAGCTGCCACAAACTGTACATAAAAGATGTCATATATGCTTTCACATTCATTGGATACACCTTGTTAGTACTGGGTTGGGTTTGTTTCATATTGACACGACAGCATCACACAGCTGCCGCAGATTTGTTGGCTGCACAACAATGACGTGGATCTCGTGTTCCACCACATCCCAAAGGTGGTGTACTGGCCTGAGGTCCGCTGACTGCGGAGGCCATTTGAGCACAGCGAGCTCACTGTTGTGTTCAAGAAAGCAGTTTGAGAGGATCTGAGCTTTGTGACATGGTGCTTTATGCTGCTGGAAGCAGCCATCAGGTGGTGGCACATAAAGGGTCAGCAGCAATATTCGGGTATATAGCAGTTTACAAGTGAAAGGTCCCTGGTTCAATTCAGCTCCAGGTGGGGGCACAAGCCCCTCTCACCATGGTGGGTTGCATCAGAAAGGGCATCCGGCGTAAAACCTCTGATAAATTACCGGTTTCCTTTGGGGGAAAACACAAGAAAGCAGCTGGAAGTATACTTTGTCGGCTCAGATCTGTGGCCAGCCCAGCAATAAAAGGATCTATTACTATAACTATTAAGTGTGCAGTGGTTTACAAATTTGCCTCACAAGCGAAAGGTCCCTGGTTCGATTCCGGCTGGGGACACAAGCCCCTCTCACCACGGAGGGCTGCGTCAGGAAGGGGAACCGGCATAAAGCAGCTTCTTCAAATTAGCAAAGCGGATTAATCCGCTGTGCACTACACAGAGGAGCCGAAGGCACTATAATAATATAAATTTGATTTTTGAAAAAAAATTCTAACCTGTGTATTTCTCCCGTTAATTCATCTCCTTCTTTACTTTAAGTTTTTAAATAAAATAATCTAGTGAGCAGACGAGGAGAAAAACAACAACATTCAAACCACGTAACTTCCGGCAAAGTGGGCGTGTCTTAAGCTGTCAACTAACCGAAGAAAAACAAAAACAAACGGAGGCCGAGGGGGTCCAGGGAGGCGGTGAGTGTCTGTGCCGTGAAACGCGCTCAGGTAGACAGATGTGCGGCTGACCGCGGGGGTCCGCGGCGGTCACCGAAGCGTTAGCGCGGCCGACGTGTTGCAGGCTTAGCGCAGGTTGACCGCGGCGTCGGCGGCTCCTGTGAGTAAACGTTGAAACCGTGCAGCTTGCTGACCTCAGGGGAGCGACATCACCGAGGTGGGCCTCGGTTTGACCCCCCACTACACACACACACACTCGCTGGTTATCAGAGTGGAACTCTTTCCACGGACGGTTTAAAACAGCTCTGCTTGTTAGCCAGTGTGTGCAGTAAAACTAGCTTGACGCTCCTTTTTGTCAGTGGGTCTCACCGTACAGCAGGGGGCAGCAGCGAGCAGGTGTTTATGTTTAACTTTTTATTATTTAAAAAAAACAAACAAATCTTTACAGCATAAAAGGCTCCAGGAGAGAGTGTGGAAGTTTCCAGGAGAAGTTAACAGATTATGACAGGCTCGTAAAAGTGTTTTCTCCCCCTGAAGCAGTGAGATCTCTACCTGCAGCAGGCTTTGAAAGGCCTTCCTGATGTCAGTGCTCTGGGCCTGACTGATTTTATTTTGTTCAGGCACTTCATTGCAAGCCTTCCAACTTCTGATGGGGATTCAAGTCTGGTTTTTTTTTTCCCCATCTTTTCATGCTACAAAGTTATCCCCGGTCGTATTGTGTCTGCACGCTTAAAAATAAGTTTTCTCTGGCTCCTTTTCTCTCAGCAGGGAGCGAGGCATGTGATCTGAGGTGGTGCTGACAACAAGCTTTCCTTTGGTCTCTGCTACATCAGAGGTAAGAATCGGGGGATCTGTGTAATGAGAAACGGTCTATGACAGAAACTTCAGACAGAGTCCGGATGAAACGCTCGGGTCTTTTGACAAACGCGCCGCTTCAGGTGGGCTGAGTTTAAGATGCTCAGACCCCGCTTGTCTGAAACTGATAGGGCTGATCGGGGTTGAAGTGGGACTTTCAGCACCGGGCAGCCGGGCGAGGCGGACAGACGAGGCCAGGGGTATACCTTGTGCTATCACAGCTATACGTAACAATAGTCCAAATCATTGTTGGATAGTTATTACCCAGCATGTAGGAAAAATGAAGGCACATGGTTTTTGTGGGGTGGCAGGTGCATTGGTGCATCAATGTTTCATGGATGTTGGCAGTTCGATCCCTGGCTTCTCCAGTCTACGGGCCGAAGCGTCCTTGGGCAAGACGCTGAACCCATAAATTGAACCCCAAGTGTGAATGTGTGCGTGCTAATTAAATCCACTGAAAGGCATAGAATAAAGTGCTGTGTGAATGGGTGAATGAGGCTTGTAGTAAAAAGCGCTTTGAGTGCTCATTTGGAGTAGAAAAGCGCTATATAAAGCCCCTGTCACACCATGACGGTTTAACAAGCTTATGCCAATGCATTCAAATTCCCTTAAAATGGTGGAACAATGATGTTAAATGGACATATAAACCCATTAATGCCACTCCCCATAAATGCACCACATACGCAATTATTCGGCAGCTGTGTGGGAAACATGTTCAGTTTGACTGGATCACGTCAAATACTTCTACCAACGGCAATATGCTTTGGAGGTATGTTTGATATATGTTACACATATGTTAAAAACATGTTACTCATAGTTATTAATATGTTTTGGGTACTTCCACGTATTTCGACATGAGCAACATGAATCGATTGCATTAAGTACCTGCAACATATGGTCCTCTTATGCAAGGCGTAAGAGCCATACGCGGGCAAGCGTCGGAGGTTTTGTGCATGCTCAAAACTTTCCCGCAACCTCGCCGTATTACCTCGTAGACCAGCGTAATTGTGTGTGCTCTTAACACATACAAAACTTCCCTAGAACTTAATTGACGTACTTTTAAGTAAGCACCACATTGCTATTATGTAATGAAATGTGGACTCATTGAATTAAATAATTGTAATGTGGCGCTTTAAAGGGCCGAATTACTTGATATTTTTGACATTGAATCGGCGACCGGAAGAAGGGGCGGGGCCGGAAGCGGCCCACGGGCCGCGACTTTGACACCCCTGGTATATGGTGATGTAAAAAGATGAAAATCAAGATACTTTATCAATCCCTGGGGGGAAATTGTTTATGTTACAGACACTCTGTTAAGTATACATAAATATGAATATGAAAAATAAATATATGTAAATATGAACCAAATTTACAGTGTGTAGCATAGGTGGCAATATGGTATATACAGTCACATATTAGACAGCTGTGACTGGATAATAATTAGCTAATTTTGTTTTTAAACTGCTAAAACTGTTTGTTTGATTTCCTCCTCCTGGCAGTAACATTGATTACAGAAACACGGTCCTAATTTGTTTATCATGTACACTATATATACACACCTACGGGAGCTTTGGAGTTGGTCCCCCCTTCGCTGCTATAACAGCTTCCACTCTTCTTTGGAAGGCTTTTTTCAGCATTTTGAAATTTTTGCTGATTCGTTCAGAAAAAGCATTTGTGAGGTCAGACACTGATGTTGGATGAGGAGCGGTAGCTTGTAGTCGCCATTGTGGTTCATCCCAGAGGTGCTGGATGGGGTTGAGGTCAGGACTCTTTGTGGGCCAGTCAAGTTCTTCCACACCAAACTCATACAGCCATACCTTTATGGAGCTTGCTTTGTGCACTGGAGCACAGTCATGCTGGAACAAAAAAGGGCCTCCCCCAAACTGTTGCCTCAAAGTTGGAATCATAAAATTGTCCAAAATGTCTTGACAAGCCAAAGCATTATGATTTCCCCTCACTGGACCTAAGGACCCTAAGCTAATCCCTGAAAAAACCCATAACATTATCCTTTCTCCACCAAATTTTACAGCACAGTGCAGTCGGGAGGCAATGTTGTCCCTGTAGTCGCCAAACCCCGACTCCTCCATCATACTGCCAGATAGAGAATGGTCACTCCAAAGAACATGTGTCCACTACTTCAGAGTCCAGTGGCAAGCTGGTTTGTAACTCTGCAGTTATTGATTCCGCACTTTGCAGTAACACCAATTACAGATGATCATGAAAAAGGGAAGAAATTTCACCAACTGGCATCTTATTAGAGTACCAAGCTGAGATTCAGTGACCTCTGCCTGTACAAACGTTTGTAAAGGCAGACATGCATGGCTAGGTGTTTGATTTTATACACATGTAGCAATGGCACTGAAAGAAGATCCTGAATTCAGTTATTAAAAGGTAGGTCCGAATACTTTTGTCCACATATTGGAAATTTACAGCTCATAGATTCTGCTTGGTATTTTTCCCCTCTTGATGTAAAACCAATCCACACACTGGAAAAGCTACATTTTCTGCTGATTTAGTTGAATGATTGGTGAGCAAATGAGTCATCTCATATGAGTAATGGTAACAGAAAGTGTAATCATAGCAGAAAATGGAGCAGGTGGCTACACTAAGAAAGTGCCTCGCTGTCAGCTGTACATCTGCTCCTGTCAGTGCCGCCTTCCCTCTCACGTTTCTGCTGTCTGTGACTCGTAGGTTATTCTGCGATGTTGATGGGTTATTTTTAGACCTTTTTATCCTTTAACACGTGCATAGGAAAACAAGGTCAGCCAGCAGGAGATGCGAGACGGATTTTTGAAATGGCAAAAGTGGAATTCACAGTACCGCGTTTGTGTCGATTCTGGGTGACAGAAAGCCAACGGCACGTCACCTGACAGTGGTGACAGGCTGAGTAGGTAGAACACTGAGTGATTGAAAAGTGGGCCTGAGCAGGAGCAACAGTGGAATCTGCCACGAAGAGGTAAAAAAACAGGAAAAATAAAGATCAAGAAAGCATAGACAGTGGGTGCAGTGGGTATTTTTCACTCTTGTGAAAAATAATAACGTTGTTTGTATTATATAACTTCTGTGTTCTCTGCTGCAGGCTCTAAGCTTAAAGAGCAACACCAGCACAAATACAGTTTTTCACACGGCCCCCTGGTGACAGTTCAAAGCTACGACATGCAGACCACAGTTTGCAAAGCTGTGTAGAGCAGTGGTCCGCAACCTTTTTTGTACCATGGACCGGTTGCATGTATGAACATTTTTCCGCGGACCGGGTGGACGTGGCTGGGGGGGGGGGTCCAATAACAAAAATCTTTGTCAGTTAATAGTCTGTAATCCGAACGCAACAACTACACTTTATATAGAGAAGGTACGTGTATACAGGCGTTTTATCTCAATGTGGTGACGCAGTTTTGTAGGTTTCATTGTTTCATTAGCCAGTCGGTCACAGCGGGTGAGGAGCATGTGTATTACCTGTTGTAATGAACCTGTAACTTAGGTAAGAATCTTTGTATTTTCTTTTAAATGCAGCTTTCTTTTTACTGGCAGTCCGTGACCCTTCTGCTGTCCCATTGTTTGCTTGTTCCTTCCCGAAAAAGCTCTTCAGTGAATTTTATTTTCAAGGGTTAACTTGTGTCGCTGATGCGTGAAACGACGTTCCAGAGTCAAGTGCAGTTAGTGAGGTTGAAAAACAGTTGTTTTTCAAAATAAGATCCGGAAGAAGAAAGAAAAATAACATTTTAACCACACCAGTTTTTCTTTGCGGCCCGGTTCCAAATGGTCCGTGGACCAGGGCTTGGGGACCCCTGCTTTAACAGATTTGTTTGACCAGCACGGCCATGTCGGGTCTTGTGTGGTACAAACCATAGAAAGATGGACATAGCTGACAGTTAGCTCAAGGTTTCCTGTTATGAAGCGAAGTCAATCAAAAGTTGTTACCCAATAACCATTTCTTGGATAATCTCCCTTTCTGAAATTTAGAATGACCACAGTTTTAAGAAGTGACTTCATCCATGAACTCATCAGGAAAGTGTCTACTGAGGGCCTTTTCTCCAGAGGCTTCTATAGGACCGGAAGTCTTTTTGCAACCACAGACTCGGAAGCTACATCCATCTTTCATACTGTTTGTGGTACATTCACATGATGTATACTGACAGTGGTTGTGTCTGTTCTGTTCTGCTGCTTTTTTTACCGTAACTTACCAGATATTAGTTTCTGATACCCCATATCAACGGCCTATTTTCCCTTGGAACATTTTTGTCTTCTGTTTACAGCTTTTCCGAACTTTTTTAACTTAAAACATAACTGTATTCAATATTAACTTTACTTATCCCAAAAGTTGGGAAATTACTGTGTTACAACAGCAATAGAAAAAAGTGAAGAGCTCAACAAATCAAAATCCAACATGATAAAACAAGCAACTTGATTTTAAACTGAAAGCAGGCACTGTGGTATGAGATGGCAAAATCCTAGAGAGAGAGTTCAGCTACATGTCCAGAAAGTGGTGGCAGAGAGTGGCAAGGTTCCACTGAGAGCCATTCATCACAATCATCAGCTGATGGAGGAATCCAAACTGTGTTGATTCAGACAGCAGCAGCAATGACAAATTCCTTCAGTGAGTAATATGGACGCAGTCCAAAGCTAGCAGTTCAGTGTTCAGGCTACAGAAATATTCCTTCACAGCAACATGTCCAAGATTACAGCTATTTTCAGTCACAGCCAGTGCAATCCATCTACAACTCTTCTTAACACCCGAAAAGTCCTGGAGCCAGGAACGGTCACACTGTGCCCAAGGTAGTGAGGGTGGCAGCGCCTTGCTGCAACGCTTCTTGAAGCACATCAAACTACACTCTCAGTATTCCCTCTGGCCTTAATCAGTTCACTGAGCTCATCCATATTACTGTCCAAACACCTCACATTCACCACGATGACCACTGTAACGACTCCACTGAAATCCAGTCATTTCCTCTGCAGCTCCTCCGGGATTACAGGCCTTACTCTGAGCTGTAGAACTGTCGGCCCGATCAGAGGACGAAGAGTCTCCATTGCCAAGAGAGTAATGCCAAGAAAAACACTAGTAGACTTGTAAAACTTGACTTTTACAGGACTTGCAACCAAAAAGTAGCCTTTTCACCTTTGCATAAATCCAAATGAGCAAGAAAAATAAACATTTACAGTTGATATATTCATTAAAATAAAAGAAAATCAGAATCAGAATACTTTATTAATCCCCAGAGAAAATCAGAAAACAAAATGAGCTGCTGCAAAAGGCTGCAGAGAAAAGAAAAAAATCAAAGGCAGCAATGTTTTTTTTTAATTCAAGTATTGTTAACACCTGTACTGTATAACACATTAGTTTGAGTTGCACATTTTTTAAAAATGTAACCCCAAAACCAATAAAGCGTTTCTCTTTTTCTTTTGCTGTACAAATAAAAACCTTGTTGAAAGAAATGGGGAAAACAGTTTGTTTAGATAATGACCTTGCTGTATGTCACCAAGAGATTAAAAAGCTCAGTTTTCATGTACAAAATGCTTTAATGCTTAAAATCCTTCAGGAGACCTGCCAGTGTTATGAGCGGTGCTGGTTGAACTGGTTCCACCAGTTCCACTCTCATTGTGTTCCTTAAAATTACTCATTTCTCCAGCATAAATGTCAGTTTATACTACAGCTCCAGCTTCCGTCACCTGTGCAGGATTTAGAAGTCGGCATAGACTTTCCTGTAGGCAAATAACCCGATCCACACGGCCTCCCTGAGCTGGGTGCAAGGAAAATGCTCCTAATCCTAAAGGGTCATTTGAGCAGAAATTCTTGGGGCAGTCGCTATCAGAGATGAGCCAGTGTTTACTCCGAGCACGAGCAGTACACCGGGAGTATGTTTCCTCTGGGAGAACATCCAGCGGTGGAAACAGGAGCACGTGCTGACAAATGAAAGGCTGACCCTATGTGTGACTTCATTTATACAGCAATTTTATTAACAGCGGTACAAAATCTGAAAAATAAATCATTGATTTTTAATGAAAGAAATCTTTAAATTGAGAAAAGAGGAAAAAAATGCTCAACCATATGAGAAAACAAGAATCGAACAGTTGAATATTATTTAAATCAAGTTTTAAAATCAGAATAAGAATACTTTATTAATCCCCAGGGGGAAATTGCTTAAAAAGTGGCTTAAAAGACTTTTTTGGTTTAAGCTAGTCAGTAACGTTTCTGAATCAATGTTAATGGGCTAAGACAGCCGTGAAATTTCTTTTAGCATTAATCTAAATGCTAAGCAGGTATCCTCTGTCTTCGTCATGCTACAGTTGGTTGTTATGGCTTTTTCTGAGATCGGGTTAAAAGATCATTTTTAGGTGGGTGTAGCTGTAGAGCAGCTGTATGGTTTAGCCTTTTGTGATTTGATCTTCTCCATAGTGACTGTTGCTCTTGTTTGGGGTTTTTAACATATGGAATCGCTCATGGCAACTTTAGAATTAGTAGTTTGACATTTGCCAATGAGTGTACCTTCAGCTGCTCCGTTATATTTTCCCCAAGGGGTTGCCGCGGCTGATTAATCCGCACCAGTAATCTGGCAGAAGTTTTAATGCAACCCTCCATCGTGGGAAGGGCTTGTCTCTCCACCTGGAATCAAACCAGGGACCTTTCGCTCGTAGGACAAAGGTGAAATCTACTACACAACAGAAACACTGACATTAGTTATTGAGCAATGCCAGTTAATCTCCTGAGAATGCCAAAACCATCTCAGCTATTCCTCTTGTGCCAAAGAGCTCCTTTGTTGTTTAGAAAGTAATAAAAGAATGTCTCTGTGTTGCCGAGTCCAGTTGTGTCTTCAAGATAAGCTGCTAACCAGTTTGTTAAATGAATCGCTCAAAGTAATAATGATCCAGTCACGGCATTTTCATTAAAACTCTACAGCGTCTCAGTGCATTTGGACATGTAGACATGGTCAAGGTGACTTATGTGACTTTGAACGTGGCATGGTAGTTGGTGCCAGATGAGTATTTCAGGAACTGCTGATCTACTCTGTAGACCAGGGGTGTCAAACTCCCGGCTTGCGGGCCGTTTCTGGCCCCGCCCCTTCTTCCCGTCGCCGATTTGATGTCAAAAATATCATGTAATTCGGCCCTTTAAAGCGCGACATTGCAATTATATAATTCAATGTGTCCAGATTTCATTATATAACCGCAATGTGATTATCATCAGACCAAGCAACCCACGTTGCCTGGTCTGATGATTCTAAGTTTCTGCGGCTACATTTGAAGTGTATGGTCAGAATGTAGCATAAACAATATGAAAGCATGGAAAAACTCCGAGGAATCTTTCCAGCACCTTGTTACGTCTATACCACAAAGAATGAACGCAAAAGTGGGTCCAACCCAGTACTAGCAAGTGTACCTACTTAAGTGGCCAGTGAGGGGTTGTATGTGAAACTTCGTGTGAGATCAGAACTTGAGAATTGGATGAGTGATATTCTAATGTATGTATATTTTGTACTATAAACCTGCATCTCCTGATTTGTTTCTGCAGGAGAGAAAACGGCCTTATCATAAATTCCACATCAGCTCCAAAAATTCTTCTTCTTTTTCTTGTAAATTTTATTGGCGATTGGCAAACAACAAAATAGTGCATTACTGCCACCCACTAGTATCCCGTCCACTCGTGTCATCCTTGCGCAGGGCCCGCGACCCAAATCCAAAAATTCTGTATTGGGTAATGACAAGAGTGAACAGACCCAGGGTTTATAACTGTCTTAATGTTTCCACAGCTTCTTCTTCTTCTTCTTCTTCTTCTTGTAAATTTTATTGGCAGTTGGCAAACACATATCGTAAATGTTATAAAAGCAGTATTCAACAGTTACATGTATGCAAAATTGCTGTACCTTGATGTCACCTTCAAAGGATGAAGGTACCTTGAAGTGCCTGCTGGGACACCTTTAAGTTTAAGTTTATTTTTCCTTGATGTCAGTCTGTGTACGTCTCTCAGTGTGTGTGCTGTGTGTGTATCGTGAAGACATTGGTAACTATATGTGTGAGTTATAATAAAGGTGTTCACGCTGCAACGGAGTTTTCGTTTTTGAAGTCTCTTTACCGTTCAACTCTGCACAAGACATTTACAGTAGTAAAAGCTATGTCTCTGTTCAGGACTGGAACCATGGAGATGTCCTGTGATGAAGAGGAGGTGCGCACCTTCGTCCAAGTCCTCAGTGAGAAGTACAACCCGGAGAACTTCCCCTATGGCCAAGGTGTATTTGTTCTGCCCGGCCCTCCGGGATCTCCTGTCAAGGGTGAGCGAGGATGGCGGGAGTTATTTTGGGGTTGTGCCATGTGAGCAGCGGAATCGCTTGTGTTCACCCAAGCATAACTGCATTTTTATGTTAAGTGTGGAGCTCTCAAAATCTGTATGAAGGGTCGAACTGACGTCACTTTCCTCTTTGCAGACCGTCTCTTCTTGCCCAGAGCGCTGGTTCTAAATGACAGTGGAATCAGTAAAGCCGGCGACAGGGTGGACATCGCAGCGTTCTGTGGACACGTGGTGGAGCTCGACCTGTCCCACAATCAGCTTAAGGACTGGGGAGAGGTGGGTGTCTTGGAAAATCCAGCATGTTTTAGAGAAGATTTTCATAAAAGCAGAGCCTCCTAGCTTTTATTTGAGACAGTATAATTTGATTGCTGGGTGTTTGCTAATATGACTGCAGTGAAAAAGGCCCTAATGGAGACTGGGGCTTTATGTGAAATAGGCTATTTTCACAAAACATAATTCGTTTCGTCCCAGTAAGAAAGCCCAGAGTCTTTGAAAAGTCAAAAAGTCGGTGAGCCTTTCTGTAATTCAGCTGAATTATACCACGATGCAGGTCATGCAGTGGCTTGGTGGCGAGGGCTGGAGATGCCCGTGCTGGCTAGAAGCAAAGTTAACTCCTGCTGTGCCAGCTGGAACGCCTGTCACCTCTCAGGTTAATTGGCTCGCAGAAGAAGCATTTATTTATTAATAAGCTGGGTTGAATGAGTTTTTATTTTATTTATTAACCAATCAATAAATAAACATGCTACGTACTGTTTAATACCAGATTAAGCTCTCCTGTCGTTCTCTTTTGTACCCATGAAATAGATCACTTATTTCGCCTGGAATGAAAATGAAGGAACATGTGTACATAGTACAAAAATGCTTTAAAATACATACCTGTTCAAGCCTTTAGCTGTGTTCTAATTCAAGGGATGCATCCCTCAAAGGAGCTTTTATGACATCCCTTTTTAAATCCATAGTCGTTGACATGGAGTCGGTCCCCATTTGCAGCTATAACAGCTTCTACTCTTCTGGGAAGGCTTTCTACAAGATTTTGGAGTGGAAGCCCATGCCATGAAGCTCCTTGAGGACATTTTTGTACTGATGTTAATGTCAGAGGAGGTTTGGAACTGTGCAGTTACTGAGTCAGCAGAGTGTTGGCAACTTTAATGGAGTACTCACCTCAGCACTTCGCAACCCCGCTGTGTAGGGATCTGGCACTCGGTGGCTGAGTTGCTGTGCTTTCTAAACACTTCCACTTTGCAATTATTTCACTTACAGTTGATGTTGGACTGACTCTCTGTAATGGTGGCATCCTATTACAGCACCACGCTCAAATTCAGTGAGCGCTTTAGAACAACCCGTTATTTCACAAATGTTTGTAAAGGCAAACTGCATGGCTAGGTGCTCAGTTTTATACACCTGTGGTAATGGGACTGAATGAAACACCTGAATTCAGTTGTGTCCTGTAAGCAAGGTCCCCAAAGGGGTGAGTTTGGTGTGGAAGAATTTGACTGGCCCAGACAGAGCCCTGACCTCAACCCCGTCCAACATTTTTGGGATGAACTGGAACAGAGATTGTGAGCCAGGCACTCTTATCCAGCATCAGTGTCTGACTTCACAAATGCTCTTTGGGATCAATGAGCAAAAACTCTCAGACACATTCCATAATCTAGCACCTGAATGCAATAATTAAAAGGTGTGGCCCAGTACCTTTGTCCATATAGTGTATGTTTACATGGCTAAACCTGAAGGTATAATATGCTCAAGAGAAAATTTGTATCTTGGCAGCTTTCATTTAGGACTGATTTACTGGAGGTAGCTGGGCTAGACAACTAGCTCTCAAAGCAATGATTTTTAAATTAAAGATTATTTGAAGTTCTAAAATTTTCTATATATGATGTACTTTAAAAAATAAAAAACATTTTATTTATGTTTATGGTGTTGCCAGATCGGCACCATCGTTTCCAACATCCCTCACCTGGACTTCCTCAATCTGAGCATGAACCCGCTCAGCGGTGTGCAGCTGGAGCCCAGCATGGCCGAGGTTTTCTCCAAGATCCGACGACTGGTCCTCATCAACACACAAGTCAGCTGGGACACCATTCACACACTCACACAACACATGCCAGAGTAAGTGACAGAACGTGTGCTTTTCGGTATATGTTTTTCTCATTTGTATAAACACTGAATTTTTGTCGAGTTGTCTGTGTATCCAGAGATTTACACAACGTGATCTGTTCTTATTATTGCATTTGTGGACAGTAGGAGGAGATTGGACAGCAAACCCATAAGAACCCAGGATGATTTTTCCTGACAGGAAAATTATAGGGGATATACAGCAGACTGAGAGGCCCACGCAGAACATATTTATGTAGAGCATTTAAAGTGTTTGTTACGCGTGTGTCACCATGGCTTCTAATGGGTTAATATTGGAATCAGACGCACAATTCTTCTAGTAGGTGTTGAAGAAATATAGTAGGTACGGAACAACTAACATGGAATTTCACACACCTTATTTCCCAGGCTGGAGGAGCTGTTCCTCTGCCTGAATGGATATAACACCGTGTCAGAATCCCAGACTTCCTGTCCGTCACTGCGCCTGCTGCAGATTACAGACAACCAGCTGCAGGACTGGGCAGAGGTGAGGAAGTTCGGGCTGCTGTACCCCAGTTTGAGCACACTGGTGCTGGCCAATAACAGTGTGGACTCCGTGGGCGACACCAAGGAAACACTGGAACATCTCTTTCCCAACCTGCGCAGCATCAACCTCAACAACTCAGGTGCAGATAGCAAAGACGTGCTTTTCTGTCTGTTTTTAGTGAACGTTCCCTAAGACACATTGTTTTGTTTTTTATTATGCAGGGCTTAGTAAATGGGTTGACATTGAAAGGCTAAATTTCTTTCCGAAGCTGGTGGAGGTCAAAGCGAAAGGAATTCCTTTACTGCAGTCTTACAGCACCGAGGAGAGACATAAACTGCTTTTAGCGCAGTAAGTTTGAAGCTGTATGCATGTGTATTCAGTAACTCTATGATCTAAATGCTGAGTCTGCACCTGTTCACAGGCTGCCCTCTGTAATCGTGTTGAATGGGGGTGCAGTGTCGCTTGGTGAGAGAGAGGATGCTGAGAGATTCTTCATCAGGTACTACCAGGACTTTTCAGAACAAGAGCGTCCTGAGAGGTATGGTACATATATTAAACCTCATGCACATTTTTCACTTCCCACCCATTCGTAAAGTAATTAGTTTACTCTTGGATAATAACCACTGACAGCTCAAAGGGCAGAACATGTGTCTATGAGACCACAAGGATGCCGATACAGGTCTGAGTGAGACACTCTGTGGCTTCTAACTTTCTCCCTGAATGAGAACTTTGCTTTAAATACGGCCAAATTGTCAGGACGAAAATCTGGATGTGAGGGGTGTAGAGCAGAGCAGCCTCGCTCAAGTTAGCGGTGTTAGAGGGTTTACCCAGTAGTTTCTGCGCTGCGTTAAATTCCACACTTCATAGTCTTTCTGTTGTCTGACAACAGTAAATGATGCATATGTCTGTGAGAAAAGATTGTGAATTTGGCAGGAATAAAATACAATCATACACAGTAGGAGAGAAGCAAGCAGAAAGCCATCATTATGGATGTGCAGCTGACAAATCTGTGTGATGTCATCATGTCAATGTGGAGCAGAATCTCCGAGGGATGTTTCCAGCACCTTGTTGATTCTATACCATGAAAAATTAGGGCAGTTCCTAAAAGAAAAGGGGGTCCAACCTGGTATTGGCAATGTGTCTCTAATTAAGTGGCCAGTCAGTGAAAATATCAAATTGACTTTATGCATTGATATGCTACTGAGATTTTTTTAAACATTTAGTCATGTGAAAAAGAAAAACTAAGTACACCCATGATTCAGTAGCTTGTAGAACCGCCTTAGCTTGAAGTAATCTTGAGTCATTTTAGGTAATCATTTTCTGTGTGACTTCATCCGTCTCTTACATTGTTGTGGAGCAATTTTGGCCTGCTCTTCACAACTTTGCGTCAGTTTTTTTTTTTGAGGCAGGCAGTCATTGATGCACAGCTCTCTTAAGGCCCTGTCTCAGTCAGGTTAGTCAGCTTGAGGTCTGAATTTTGACTGGGCCATTGCAACACCTTGATCTTTTTATTTTTCAGCCATTCCGTTGTAGATTTGCCGCTGTGCTTGGGATCATTGTCTTGCTGCGTGACACAGTTTGGGCCAAGCTTTATATTTGACTCTAGAATACTTAGGTAGGAGGAGGAGTTCATGGTCCACTCAAGGACTGCAAGGAGCCCAGGTCTTGTGGCTGCAAAAGAAGCCTGAATCATCACCCCTCCGCCACTGTGCCTGACAGTTAGTCTGAGGTATTTGTGCTGATATGCTGCATTTTGGTTTTCTCCAAACATCTCCACTCTGGTCTCATCTGTCCTGAAAACATTGTTCCAGAGGTCTTGAGGTTTGTGCAGATGCAACTTTGCAAACTAAGCTGTTCTGCCATGTTCTTTTTAGAGACAGTAGGCTTTCTCTTGGCAACCCTACCGAACAAGCCATACTTGTTCACCCTTTTTCTAATGGGATTGCCATGAACTTTAATGTTTAACATGCTATCTGAGGCCTGTAGTGTCTTAGATAACTGTCAGTCTCAGGTTCTGATGATCCAAATGCTCCAAGCCAGCCAACAGATTGCTTGTTGGTGAACACATTGATTTTGAAGCTCTTAAAATTTGCCATCAGATTTATTCATCATTGCTGCTCTTACAAGATTTAATTGAGAGATTTGAAATAAAATCCATAATATCTCTCGTCTTTACTGAGAGCTTGAATATGGAGCACCAAGTGTTGGCACTTGCATCCACTTAGAACGCTCACACTTGAAGGGGACAGGCATTTCCATTTGCGTTACATTTAGCCGTGAACGCCTGTTACCTGGTAATATGTGCAACAGGCCTCTGTGTCTGTCCTCGATGGATTTTCAGCATGCTATATGATTGTTGTTCCTCGGGGGTGCAGTCCAATAATTCACCGACTGCATTCCACTTAACCTCAGCAGAATGTTGGGGAGGGATTTCTGAAAGAAGGTGTAGTCCCTGACTTGGGGGGGGGGGGGGGTC